>CAUYUJ010015227.1:514877-517377 GCA_963575745.1 Prorocentrum cordatum
AGCGGGCCGAGGCAGTGGCGCTGCGAGCGTGGCTCAAGAATGTCATCTACGCGCCCATGGCCCTCGACGTAACGTGCTTCGTGCAAGAGCCCGACGCCCGCGAGCGCGGCCAGCTCAAGGCCAAGATCCGAGAGGTCAAGGCTGAGATGCGCTGAGCCATGGAGCAAGACTGGGCCCAGAAGGCCAAGGCCAAGCCCCAGAAGGAGTACAAGTCCCCGACACTATCGGGGCCCTACGAGTGCTTCTACTGCGCTTCCGAGGCCCACCCGCTTCCGCGAGCAGAACAAGGGCGCGGCGCCGCTTCAAGGGCCGCGGGCCAACCGGATGCTCGCGGCCCGGCCGACCGAGCAAGGCGAGCTCAAGGTCGTGGCGGGCATGGGGCCGTGGGGCCACTCCATCGAGCCCGGCCGCGGCATCGAGAACAGCCTGGCGAAAGTGCGCCTCGAGGGCGTCCAGAGCTGGCCCGAGGGCGCGCCGCCCGTGCCCGAGTGGGGCGCCCTCGACGGCAACTGCTTCCACAACGGCGACTTGCCGAGGGATTGCGAGCAGGGCGGCGAGAACCCCTGCCTCCTGGATCTCCGGGAGCTGGACCTAGAGATCGCCGACGAGCAGAAGGTATCGCTCAAACCGCCAGAGGAGAGGGTCAAGGCCATCCATTTCCCGCGTGCCCTCGAGAACAGGACCAAGCTAAAACGGACAGCTAAGCGCAGGAGCAGGTGGGCGTCCAAGTTCGCTGGCCAGTTCCAAAGCAAGCACGTTCGCACGTGGGTGGCAGCGCGAGAAGGCCAAGACTGGCGGCGAGACCTTGCTCGAGCACCCCATCAGAAGCGTGGCCAGGGCGAAGCTCGCAGGCAGGCCGCCGAAGGCGCGCGCGAGCTTCTCCGAGAAGCCCAAGCAGAAGGAGCAAGTTGAGAAGGACGCCAAGAAGCAGCGCAAGGCCAAGCATAACAACGGCCTCGAGGCTTGCGAGGGCCCCCCTGGCACGGCAAGATGGCGCGCGTCACCGAGGAGGGCGTCCGCGAGGGCAGGCTCGGCAGCGTGCAGGACGTCTGGCGAGTCCTGGGCCCCCGAGGACGAGTGCCGTTTGCGCGTCCTCGAGGGGGGGGCCGCGGCGATCTCCCAGATCGAGAGCAGCGAGGCTGGGGGGGGGGTCACGGGCGCTAGTTAGCCCCCCCCTTGCTCGTGCCTGGGGCGGCGGATGCAGGCGGTAGTTGGCGGGCAGAGAAAGAACCGGAAGCGGAAGCAGGCGGAAGCAACGCGAAGCGGAAGCAGGCGGAAGGCAGCGAGCGCCTGCGAATCCCGAGCGCCACAGGTCCCGATCGAGCAGGACTGCAAGTTCCCCGGGCCGCAGAAGCTCGACTGGCGCCAGACGAGACAGGCTCGCCGCGCCGAGCCCGCCAAGGAGTGCGCGAACATGAACTGCGAGCAGATCGTCAAGGGCGACGCCCTCGAGCTGGGCACAGTGCACGCGCTGCTGGGCGAGATCGAGGAGCGCGTGGGCGTCCGCGACGCCGTTCTGGCGGTCGAGTCCACGGTGGCCGCCCCCTGGGCTCGAGAGGGCCAGGGCGAGGGCGCGCCCGCCGCCCGGCAGCCCGAGGGGCGGAAGCGCTGGGCCGAGAGGGTCGACAAGGCCCAGCACGTGCTGGTCTGCGCGCACTTCGAGGCGCCCGCGCACTACGCGCACCTCAAGGTCGGCGGCTGCTGCAATGCCCCCCTCCCCAAGGCTGCCCCGACGGGGGCTGCGTCGAGGTGCCGCGACGCCCTCGAGCGGCCGCCTGAGAACGCCAAGCAGGCTTAAAAGGGCCACATGCGCACTCACGCCAACACCCCGCGATTTCTGATGAGGAAGATAGGGTTCACTTTTCTCGGGAGCTGCCGAGCGAAGTGCACCTCGCCCTCCTCGGGAATCGCGGGAAGGGCTCGCGCGTGGCCTCCCGTGGCCGCCGCGAGGATCCCCCGCGAGCTCGGCGCCGTTGGCCCTGGCGAGAATTGCCCAGCACCGAGCAGCGGGCGGTGCCGAGAAAACGGTTGGGGCTGCGGCCTGTGGACGAGTCGCTGGATCGAGCGCGCCTTGCGCAAGATCCGAGGCGAGGGCCGGCAATTCCAGCGAACCTCAACGCCGTGGTCGCTCGAGGCAACGAGTTAATCAGTGAACTCAAGGATGCCGGCGACAACGACTTGGCGATGGCCAAGGCCAATGCCAGGGCCAAGGCCACGGCCGAGCACAAGTCCAACCTTTGCAAGGGCCCCACGGCGGCAGAGCCGAAGTACGCCACCTACGAGGGGGCTAGCGGCTAGCGCCGCCGCCCAGCTTTGCACCAAGTGTCTCCCGCGCAAGGACGGCTCCAAAGGACGCCGTGCTGGCATGGGAGAGCGGTTCGAAGCCCAGCGCAAGAGAGGTTTCTTGGCCAGATCGGCCAAGGACCTCTCTTACGCTGGCAAACTGTAGGCGCCTGCTAGGGCACGAGCCTCAAGATCTCTCGAGTCAGCCTTGTGCCGT
>CAUYUJ010015227.1:522377-567377 GCA_963575745.1 Prorocentrum cordatum
GTGGCCTCCACGTGTGCGTCCCCCGCGCAAGCCCCGCCACGTGCGTTTCCATCGCCCGACTGGGGCCTGCACGTTGCCCCGACCCGCCTGCACGCGCTCACTTAGCGAAAACGAGTTCGCAGCTTCCTGGTGCGTGCGGGCGCCGTCCCGACGCGGCGGCGACGCTGGCGCGGCCGTTCAGGGTTGACTGTTCCCCACGTGCCCGAAGAAATCAGCCCGTGGGGCGAAGTCTTAACTTGCGGCAGGTGGGGTCGACAGCCTCTGTGGACATCCTGCAGTAGAGATCGTTCAAGACTTGGTCCATGGGGTACCAGAAATGCAGGCCCGAGGTCGTCAGGGCGGAAACCTACCGCACCCTTGCATCCTGGCCATTTCGGTCTATGCTTGGCCACAGGGCTTAGAGCTGCCTCCTGATGGCGCTGCAGTTGCTTCGCGTGTGTGTGTGTGTGTGTGTGTGTGTGTGTGTGCAATGGTCCTTTGTCTTTCCTTGAATACAGTCAAAACGGGCGTTAGGGATAGGCCTTCGTTGAAAGCGTACTTAACATCCTTCGACTTTGGCAATTCCTCGCACGTTTGGGCGCACGCATCCTTGGCTCTCGCGGCTTGCAAGGGCTTGCCGTCCTCAAACTCCATCTTCCTCGCTGGTTTCGACTGCACTTTTAGGGCCTTGCCTGTGCCATCTTGCCACGCCGATCTGAGACTGCTTTACCACTCGCGCAAGCCCCGAAGAGGAGGAGGAGGAGGAGGAGGAGGAGGAGGAGGACTGCCCCTCCTAATTCCTCCTCCTCCTCCTCCTCTTCCTCCTCCTTATCCTCCTCCTGCCCCCCCCACCCTTCTCCTCCTCCTGGTGTAGGGCGAGGCAGAGAAATGCCTCTTGCCTGCCCTCTGCGCGCCTCACTGGCCTCGCCTCTCATTGGGCTGTAGAGCGAGTCGAGTCGCCTCCCCTCCCTCCTCCTGCCTCCGCTTCCTTCTCCCTCCTCTTCTCCCCCTTCTGCCCCTCTTAGCCCCTCCTCCCCTCCCTGCCCCCCCCCCTGCCTACTCTCCCAACTCTCCCCCTCCCACTCTACAATGCTCCCCTCTCCCCAAGGGGAGGAGGAGGAGCAGGAGGAGGAGCAGGAGGAGGAGGAGCAGGAGGAGGAGCAGGAGGAGGAGGAGGAGGAGGAGGAGGATCGAGGTTTTCGTACGCCTTGCGCTCTCCATTTTGAAGGCTTCCAGAGCTTCCAGGGGCTTTGGGGGACGCCCTGGGCCTCCAGAGATCTCCCGAGACCCCCCGAGACCTCCAAGAACTGGACCTCCCTGGCGAGTCCAAGAAATCGTGCCGGATGTGCCATTGTCCTTTGATTCCTCTCGCTTCGCGGGGTGCACGCCGAGGGCCACTTCGGGCAGAATTTCGAAGCCGGGGCGAGGAAAAGTATGAAGATTACGTCAAGTTCAGGGTAGTGTGTGGCACGCTCTGGGGTGTCCGTTGGGATCTCGTGGCGAGGATTCTCGCGGGTCTCTTCGAGGCAGTTTCGAAGGGTCTTGGGGGCCGTTTTGGGGTTTCTTTGGGGCCTCTTGGGGGCTCCTTGGGGCAATTTTCTTTTGATTTTCTGTTTCTTGGGGGGCCGTGTCTTGGCCCCCGAGGCCGTCAAGAACTGGTTCGAGAGAGAAGGCGAGTCCCAGGGATGGGGGCAGGAGTTCAGGGGCTGGCGAAGCGAACATGTCGAGTCGTCGAAGTCCTGGGCGTGGTAAGTGAGGCCATGGCAGGCAGGGAGCAGAGGCAGAGGGTGGCTCCACCTCCTCCCCTTTCCTGCTCCTCCCCTGCAGCTGCACGCCGCAGCTAGGCACACGGGTGTCCAGTGTTGTTTCGAGTGAGGTCATTGACTAGAGAAGATGCAGACATTCCAGACATCGAAATCCAGACACCCGAAGTATTTTCATTCTATATACTCAATCACCCTGTTCCCCGTGCTGCTGCTCTTCCTCCTTCTCGTATGCTCTGCCACGCGCAGAGCAGAGAAGTGGGGGGAGGGGGGAGGGCTTCTTAGAAGCACCTCTGCTTCTTAGAAGGCGCGGGCCTTATCGTAAGGCCGGCGTCTTCTAAGAAGCAGTCTTCTTTTAAGAAGCCCTCCCCCTTCCCTCACCCCCCGCGTGCGCGCCGCCAATTCTCGTATGCGCTCGCACCTTCTCGCGCGCGCTGTCCTCGCAACGCTCGGTGCACGATCTCTGCAGCCGCATGCGTGCTCGCGCGCGCGGGCGCGCGCCGCCTTCGCTTCCCGCGAAGCACCCGCGCCCCCCCAGACCTACGGCCTTGGTTTACTCAGCCCTAGTGCGCGTGGAGGGTTTCTCCGAAGAGCTTAGGAAGCGGCTTAGGCGACCCGTCCTCCTCCTCCTCCTCCTCCTCCTCCTTCTCCTCCTCCCTCCTCTCCGTAGCCATTTTGGCTCAAGCCATTTTGGCTCAAGGGGCAACAGCGCCGACTTCCGATAAGCCTGCTCCCGACGCTGCACCATACAGCGACCCGCAGGCTTCACTGATTTTGGCCACAATTACTTCCCTTTTCCCGCTCCCGCGCAGGCTGCCGCCATGGGCAAGGGTTCTTATTCTTGTTGCTCTAAGCGTGGCTGCCGTGGTTGGGAATGGGCTCCCAAGAAGTGGTGTTCTCTGTGTGGGTCCAGCCTCAAGCAGGATGGTTCCATGGGTGGCAAGGCGGATGGCGATACTTTCCGTCCTAGAGGCCCGCGCAGAGGAGGCTCCCGACCACCACCTCAGGCCGCCGCCGCCGAGGCGGCAGAGGAGTCACCCAAGTCCCAGGAGGGACCGCCTGACCCAGTGGCGTTGGCTCAGGCACAGGTCTCTTTCTGGCGCAAGTGGGTTGGAGTCGACAAGAAGGAATATCACGACGCAGTTGAGTACCTCAAGCAAGCGAAGATGCAAGCGCTCAGGGGCAAGAGTTTGGACCAGCAGACTCAATCGCTCACGGGCCAAATCAATGCCATCAAGAGCAAGCTCGTCAGCTTCGAGACCGAGCTCGAAGAATTGGAGGCCTCGATCGAGAAGATGGCAGAAGAATACAAATCGAAGTTGCATGACCAGGCTGAGGCTCGTCAAGAACTTCAGATGCTGGAAGCGCAGCGTGCAGTGGCAGCGTCAGCAGCAGCACAGGAGGTGGCAGCAGACTCCAATGTGCAAGGTCTGCTCAGCGCCGCCCTTCAGTCCAAGATTCCAGAGGGTGGTTGCATCCCGCCCGCGCTCACGGCCAAGGTGCAGGAGGTCGCCGAGCTGTTCGACCAGCTGCAGCAGCAGCACCTGGCAGCCATGGGGGCGCAGGCGGGAGGCGACAGCGGCGGCATCGGGGAGCCACCGCCAGCGCCTGGCGCGGGTGCGGCAGGCCTCGGCGGATCGCCATGGCCTGGGCCCCCCTCCGCCGCCGCAGCCCGTGGCGTGCCCGCCGCAGAGCGAGATGCAGCAGAGACGATGTCGGTCGGCAGTGGAGAAGAAGTGGCAGCTCGAGAGCTACATGATGTGGAGATGCCCCACAGTTTTGCAGGCCATCGGCGCACAGCCGAAAGCCTGTCGCAGCTTTCCGAGCTCATGGCCTCCCACGGCACCGACGACGAGAGGGCCAAGAAGGTGCGCGGAGCTGCGGCCGTTGTGCAGGCCGCGGCCTCAGGGGCGCCGACGCCGTCTCTTTAACAAGCTCGGCATCGTCACGTTCAACGGGAGCTGCTGGCCCACGCTCAAGCAGTTCATCAAATCTCGTGCTGCCTGTGACTGTTCTTTGATTTGTGTCCAGGAACACAAGCTCAGAGATGGGGGTGTCATTTCGCAGCAAGTTCAGTGGTGCCAATCAATGGGTTGGTTGGCGCATATCTCACCAGCAGCACTCAACGACAATCAGCAGATTGTAAGCGGTGTTGCCATTCTAGTCAGAGCCAACCTCGACATTGGCATATCCAACATGAGTTTCAGGAGCACTGTGGACCGTAGTCGCTTAACTGGTCTACTTTTGGAGCTCCCTGGCCTACCTCGTCTAGGGCTCATGTGCGCGTATTTTAAAGCAGCTGGCGGGCTTGGAGAAGTCAACCTAGGCCTGTTAGCAGACATCGCCGTCCAGCAGGATCAGGAGCGGGTCCCGATCATCGTCGCTGGAGATTTCAACTTATCGCCGTCCAGGATCGAGAGCCTCGATTACCTCCACAGGGCCTCCCTTCAAGTGGTTACCCCATCGAGCCCAACCTTCCGTGTGAAGAAAACTCAATCGGTCTTGGATTATTTCATTATCAGTAAGACGCTCAGTGAATATGTCGACAAGGCCCGCACGTGGGCCAATTATCCGATGTCTCCCCACAGGCCAGTGTGTCTCGACCTCTCGGACTCCGACAGTTTCATGATCCCAGTGTTGGTTCGGCCGCAAAGACTGCCGTCAACACGACCGTTCGGGCCTCAGCCCCAGCAGCTGGCCTGGACTCAGAGTGCAAGCGCACTTGACTATGCAGATCAATTACTAGCTGATGCCGCCAAGCCTCTCAGCCAGAAGCAAAAGCAAGCAGTACTAGACGTCGTCTATTTCACGGTCGTCAAAGATTTGGAGCAGACTATCAGCCGAGCAACGGACACTCCGTTGAAGCACTCCTCTACTCCAAGAGCCAGCCCCCCTATCATCAAATGGGTAAGAGCCAAGCACAAAGTCGCTAAAGCTAGATCAAGCTGGAAATCCCTAGAAGCACCTCTACGTTGGCTACGCAATCGGCTAACGGACATCAACTACAGCATCCATCATCAAGATCATCAGCAACTAGTCTTCGGCGTCGCCGGGCTGCAGGATGCTCCTGAAGAGTTTCAAGAGGTCGAGAGCCTCAAGCAGGGGCTCCTCGCCTCCCAGCGGCTCGGCGAGCTGCTGATCTCCGACAGTGCGGCAGGTACGCTAGCAATGGGCACAGCCGACGACGCCATCGGGGCCCTGATCGAGGACTTGGACAAGTCCATCGATTCGGAGAGGGGCAAAAGCAATCTGGCGGCCTCTAAGGCCTGGGCTTCCTGGGTACAGACCTCACTGCAAGGCGGCGTTGGCTGGGCACATCGCTGGACGCGTAATCTCGAGGCTTGGAAACCCGCTTCTACCTTTCACCGCGGCCAGTGGTCAGGCAGGCCGTCGAGAATTCTGGAGGGGGAAGCTGAAAGACTTGCCAGCATCTGGGATACGGAAATGAGGACCCAACCCAACCCTGTTCCTGGTCATATCGACGATCGCGTCGCTCTGGGCCTTCTCACAGGTGAAACGGTGCAAGCAGCCGCCAAGAGCTTCCCCCCCAGAACAGCCTCGACCTGGGACGGTGTCCATCCGAGGCACTTCCTCTTGCTTCCGCAACTGCAGGCGGATCTCATAGCTCGGCTCATCCTGGTCATAGAATGCCTGGGGTTCATGCCGTCGCAGCTGCAAGCTATCATATCGGTCCTCATCATGAAGCACAAGCAACAGGATAAGACAGCAACAAAGCCAGCTATGAGATCCATAGGAATGATGTCAGGCCTTTATCGTACGTGGGCGCGCATTCGTCAGTCAGCTGCTCGTGAATGGGAGAGGCATCACAGGCGACCCTTTCTCGCCCACCAAGCAGGACATTCGATAGTTGAGCTCGTTTTCAAGCAGAATCTGGATTGCGAAACTTATTCTAAGAAGAGCGAAGCCTTTGTGTCTGGTATGGTTTTGTATGACCTCAGTAACTACTACGAGCACGTCAACAGAAGCAAGTTAGCCAAGCGAGCCCTTAGAAGTGGTTTCCCTGCTACCCTCTTAAGGCTCATCATCAGCATATACTCGAGTCCTAGGTTCGTCGCCCTCCAGGATATGATCGTCTATGTCGGTTGTACTAAGTACGGTCTAGCTGCAGGGTGTGGGTTTGCTACTTATCTCATCCAGATGTACACCCTGGAACCCCTGGACTCCTGGACCCACCAGAACCCCTCCCTCGACCTTTTCATGTTCATTGATGACCTCCTCTTGAAGTCTCACAGCCAGAAGCCCAAGGTCGTGGTCAGCAGCCTCGACTTGGGCACCCGCCGTTTGCTCGCCTGTATCAAGCAGGATTTGGACTGCAGCATCTCGCCAGCCAAGACGCAGATGGCAGCCTCGACCCCGCAGCTCAGGTCTCTCTTGAAGAAAAAGCTAAAGGATCGTGCAGGCACCAGATTGGACATCTCAGCCCCCAATCTCGGAGTGGAAACTGCTGCAGGGGCCCCCCAGTGCAGATGGCGCAAGAACAGGCTGACCAGGACGAGGATGGAGCAGATCAAGAGAAGGATGAGGAGGTTGGGTGCCATTCAGAAAGGAGGAGGTGACACGAGGAAGGTTTACAACACGGGGATTTTCGCAGCAACATCCTTTGGACACGAAGTGACGGGCCTTAATAATTCGCAACTAGCAATTGCCCAGCAACAATATTTAAAGCTAGCAGGGCCCAAATGTGCTACTAGAAGCAGAACTTTAAGCTTAATCCTAGTGGGTGACCCCACCTGGAAGCTCGCCCTTGGACCTGCCATGCTGTGGCATATGCTTGTGTGGAGTGCCGCCACCAATTCGTGTCAATCGCTGGCCTCGCTGAGAGCTCTCAAGGCCCGCGGGGAGAGCCTTTTGGGCTCCACGCCTCAGAGGTGGGCGGCCGTTCGGGGGCCTTTCGGGGCCATGATTTTGTCTCTCAAACGAATTGGGTGGAGTCTGGCCTCCCCTCTCGTGTTTGTTTCTCGCAGCGGCCTGCAGTACCCTATGACCAGCTATTCTCCTGCGTTTGTACAGCAGCTCATGCAGGCCGACTGGATCAATGTTTTGAAAGAGAAGGCTGCGAGCAAGCTCGGTGCTCCAGGTGCTAGGCTAGACTCTGCAGCAGCCCTCGCTGCCTTGAAAGATCGGTCGCTCTCGAAGCAGGAGCGAGGCTGTCTCTTGACGTTTCTCACCCAAGGTTGCTGGACAAAAGCTCGAGCCAAGGATGCAGGCTATCCCGTCGACCCAGCCTGCCCCTGTGGTGCCGAGTCTGATGAGATCAAGCACCGCGTTTTCGGCTGCGAGCTGTCTAGGAACGAGCGTGAAGAATGTTTCAGTCCAGCAGAGTTGGACACGTTGCAGTCGAGCAGCGACGAGCCTCTGATGCGTTTTGGTTTTCAGCGGGACCCTGAGTTTTCCGTGGGAGCCAGGCCCGGCCTCGGGATCGAAGACGTTGAATTCTGGTGCAGGGACCCAGATTTGTCTCTGCACGAGGCCTTCGTAGGCCAAGTCTACACCGACGGTAGTTGCGACAATTCACTACACCCAGCTTACCGTGCGGCTGGATTCTCTGTAGTTGCCCTGCGTGAAGACGAGCCATTCGCCATTCTCACGGGACAGGTGGGGCAGCAGTTTCGACAGACCTCAGGAGCTGCAGAGCAGCTTGCGATTCTTTTAGCTTGTCATGCATCGCCGTTGATAACTCATGTGCACACGGATTATAAAGCCGCTATAGACCTCCATCTGGCTCCTCGCTATCCTCGCAGGTCCCCGATGAGCGGCTTCAAGGTCTTGGCAGGCGCGTGCCGCGTCCGCCCTAGCAGTTGTTTATGCAAGGTGAAAGGCCACCAGAATCTCGAAGCCGAGTTTTCTTCCCCCGAGGAACGGACCCATGCCATCGGGAACGATGCTGCCGACAAGGCGGCAAAGCAGGCGGCCCAGAAGTTGGCCCAGCCCAGCAGGTCCGAGGTAGAATCCCACGCGAATCAAACCCAATTGCTCGGCCGATTTTTACGTTACCTGGCTCGAATCCTCCCTAAGTGGCCCGCCTTGGCTCCTAAGAGAGGCAAGAAGGGCCTCGAGGCCCCCACGAGTTCCAACCCCCCCATCGGAGCCGCGTCCGCTCCTCATGTCTGGGGCCCTGGGACCGACCCTCTGCCTCCTCCGCTCCCTCCTCCGCCGCCTGCGGTTGTGTCAGAGGTTGCGGACGCGACTCACAATTGGGAATATATAAGGGGTAAATGGTTATGCACCGTTTGCCGAGTGACGGCGAAGTCTAGCCAATCTCAGATTGCCCGTCAGAATGAGAAGTGCCCAGGGTATTGTGCTGCTATGGCTAAGCTGGCCCAGGACCCGAAACGGCACAATCTCCTTTGGTTCGAATATCTTGACAATTCGTCAACCCTGATTATCTGCAAAGATTGCGGCTCTTATATGGAGCAAGGCAGGGGGCTAAATTCGGTGTGTTTACGTCAAGGGCCGCAGAGTACAGGTGCCGCCGACCGTCTCTCTAAGGTTCTCCGTTTAAGACACCCGAAAGGGGGGAAGAATTCACCAGTTGTTTTCAAACCCCCTGTCCCCCTGGCCCAATTTTACCGCCAGACTCTCAGGGATCTGGCAGCAGCATCAAGCTCTGCTGCGGGGGCTGCTTCCTCCTCCTGAAGAGCTCGGAGGCCCAGGCCTCTGTCTCCGCGCTGGGGCGCGGTGGATCTCAGACATCATCCCAAGCTGTGCGCTGGTCCTCCTCCCTCCTCCTCCTCCTCCTCCTCCTCCTCCTCCTGCTCCTGCTCTTCCTCCTCCTCCCTCCTCCTCCTCCGGAGCCTCCTCCTCCTCCTCCTCCTTGTCCTCGTCCTCCTCCTCCTCCCTCCTCCTCCTCTGGAGCCTCCTCCTCCTCCTCCTCTTTCTCCTCCTCCTCCTCCACCATCTCCTCCCCCTCCTCCTCCCCCTGCCTCTCCCTCCTCCGTAACCATGTTGGCTCAAGCCATTTGGGCTCAAGATGTTTTGGTCCCTCGGGCTGGGAACGGATACCTCAAGTCCGAAGCTAGTTCTCGATTCAGGCAACCCCAGTCGAGCTGCGCGCTGCTGGGGCCAAGAGATTGTTCTCTCGAGTGGAAAGCTCGAGACCACCCTCGCTTGCCGCTGCAGGAGTCTGCAATGGCGCATGATGAACAAGGGCCCGCTACATATGCAGGACTGCAATCGATGCTGGCGCAGATGCAAACCAATCTGTCCACGCTGTTCACGACACAGATATCCTCAATTCAGCAGGATGTCTCGGCTATCGGCACCACTGTTCAGCAGCAAGAAGCAACATTGGCCTCACTGAAGCAGCAACTGGACAGACAGAACCAGCAGATCACAGCGGCGGAGGATAAGATTGTGAACACCAACAGCGAGCTCAAGAATATCCATACTTCGAGTGCAAGCAGTACAGCTACCTCCTCAGTTGACAGCTCTTTCGGGCAACAATCGTATGGCAATAAGCGTTTTCGATCTGAAGGGAACAGGGGTGAGAGACGTCCAGATGCTGAAAGTCGCCGCTGGGTTGGGACCTGGCCACGCCCCGTATTCAAGAAGGTGAGAGTCGCATACTACAAGTGGCTGAAGGGTGCATTCCCAGGACATCTGGGAGACCAAGTCGAAGCTGACTTTCATGAAGTTTTGCAAACGTTCCCCTGCGCGGCAGACGCGCGCGCGTGCCAGCTGGCCGCCAACAGTGCCGGCCTCGAGTGGGTGGATCCGAGGAGCAGCGAGGTGCATGATATCAAAGTGCGTGGAGACCTCCCCATGGACGTCAAAGACAAGAATCGCGCCTTCAGCACCATCTATAAGCCGCTGGAGAACCTTTTCAAAGAAAGCTCCAAGTGGACACCCACATGTAAGCTGAGAGTCAACGGCTACAAGAACCACTTGCTCATCACCGACGGCGACGACTTATGGGAGATGAACAAGCTGAAGGTCACGCATCGTCCGCAGGGCAAGGGCGCGTTCACGTTCGAGAGCCAAGAGGAGACCTGCAAGGACTGGAACATCTCAGACAAGGACGTGCAGGCCATACTCGACGAGGCGCAGAAGGAGATGAGGGAGCGCGACTACATCTAGGAAGCACCGTCAAGGGCACACAGCTCGAGGGTCACTGCGGGGGATGCAGTGAGTACTGAGCCTTGTAGTGAGCAGCACCAGTCACCCGACCTCCCCTCCTCGCCTCCGATGGCTTCCCCCCCTGCACAAGTATAAGAATTCTCCTTCCAGAAGAGCATCAGTTGTTGCTCTTGGCATGCGCGGGCTTTTTTTTTATTCGCTCCATGCGGAGCCCGAGCTGGCACGTGGCACATATTCTGCCCTCTCTCGCCTCCTCCAGAAGCACGCCGTGGCGAGCATCCAAGAAACCCATGGGCGCTAGAGATCATCGGGACTTCGTCTTCTGGGGATCGTTCCTGGACCAGTCTGCGGGCGGTGTCATCACTGGTGCGAAGAGATCGCTGTTGTCTGAGTTTGGGAGCCAGACATTTGACGACCCCATCGTTGGCCGCATTTCCATGCTCGCGCTGCGAGGCCAGCGCGGCTCAGTGCAGATTGTGAACGTGCGTATTGATCCTGGGCGGTGCGAGCACGCAGTCAGACGGGCGTTCCTCCAGATTAAGCAGCCCCCCCCCCCCCCCCCCACGCGCGCACTCCACTGTCATCATCATGGGCGACTTTAACTTCCACGTCTCAGGTGAAGGTCGCTTCTCCGTCGAAACGGGGGAGGGGCGACCTAGGCTCGTCGGGCTATCCTAGATATTTGATCAAGTTTTCCTGCATTCTGTAAAGTTGAACAAGTTGACAATGCGCATTGGGGAATTGCGAATGGGCAGGCTAGTTACGGACGGTTAGATAGAATCTACAACAATGTACCTACTGCCGAGCTACTAGATCACGAACCCCACAGTACTGCGGAATGGAGAACTTCGGACCGCAGGAGGCCCCCAGATCACGCTCCCGTGTATCTTAGCCAGAATATTTGGTCTGGCATTACCCCCAACAACATTCCCTCCTGGAATACTTCCCACCCGATGTTCAAGCCTTACCTCGGTGAGCTCATCGAGAGTAACCCCATCGACCCGTTCCCGCCCGATCGCATCGAGGAGACCAAAGCACGCGTGAGGTGTGCCACTTCCCAGGTCGAGCCATATGTCTAGCAAAAAGGAGCTACTTGTGTAGAAGCAAACATATTCTGCTGCCTCAAGCTGCTGCGAGCCGATCGCAGCGGCAATGCCCGATCGGTGCGCAGAGCAGTGCATGGCCCTGAGTATCTCGCCAAGTTGTACTGTGTACGCGCTGGGCTCTGGGCCGACTGGCGCGGCTTTCATGCTCACCTCCGCTCGCTCCAACAAGGTTACCTCCATAAGATTGAACAACAGGCCATCGCCGAGCCCGAGCTCTCCTCCTCTAAGATCGCAGCCGCGCTGGCCCGTGTAAGAATAATGAAAACCGCCTGGGCCAAATCGCGCCCTGTCCTTCGCCTGGCGGCTGCGAAAAGACCCCGGGGGCAATGCCCGCCCCGACCCCGAGGAAAGCAATGCCCTCCTAGCCGAGTTCGGGGGGGGGGGGGGGGGTGCTTGATGAGCCGAAGGGGCCACCGTTCGACGCGAACAATCGCTTCCTCAACTTTGTTCCCCCGCTCGTCGACAGCGGCGACCAGTTTGTCGCCGATGACCACCAGCGCCGCGATTGTATAATCGACTTTGAAGGCTTCAAGAGGTGCTTGCACGGCAAGCGCGACGCGGCTGTGGGCCCAGACGGCATCCCGTATTCTGCCTGGAAGAAAGGTGGCAGTGTGGTTGCCGGTGCGCTTTGCGCCCTCCATCTTCGCCCCATCCATGGCGGGCTACTCCACCCTACCTTCAATCACTCCCGCTCTGTATTTCCGCCGAGGGGACCTCATAAACGGTGGTCTTGAAGATAGGGCCCCGGAGGATACCAGGCCACTCGCGCTCTCCAACAGCGACAACAAAATGCTCGCATCTCTCGTTGCCCTGCCTCTGCAAGCTGTTGCCAGTCAATCTGCGCATGAGGCGCAGCGCGGGTTCGCGAGGGGGAGGGGCTTAATTGCCGGCGTCGTGGGACAAGACGGGCATCTATTTGGATGGGGGGCTATCATGGGACACCGTCGGACAGCTGGAAGCTGTTTCGACTTTAGAGTTGCGTTCCCGAGCGTGGTGCATCGCTGGATTGTTGCTGTCCTCGAGTCCCAGAACTTTCAGAGTTTTTTGGTCGAGGCGATTAAGGGGGCTCTACAATAGGGGTTTTCATGCAGGCTGGGAGGGAGGAGGAGGACGACGACCCGATCGGTTTCTGGAGCAGGAGGGGGATGAAGCAAGGGTGCCCTTTAAGTGAAGTTCTTTTCGCTATCGTTCTCGACCCAGTTATTCGTGCGATCTTTGCCATTCCGCAGAGCCCGGAGTGCAGCGCCCATGGTTTTGCCGATGACCTTGCCGCCGCGGCCCAAAACATCTATGACTTCCTTCCGAAAGCCGTCAAGATTTTATGTCGGGCTGGTTTCTTTACTGGCATGATGTTGAGCATCACAAAGTGCGTTATTTTCTTCGCGTTCCCCACGAGAATGAGGGCGAGGCGGGGCGGAGGTTTAAGAGTGCAGGGGTCAATGTTTCCAGTTTCAGAATTG
Source organism: Prorocentrum cordatum (assembly GCA_963575745.1). NCBI lineage: Eukaryota > Dinophyceae > Prorocentrales > Prorocentraceae > Prorocentrum > Prorocentrum cordatum. Next base: position 534,783 of record CAUYUJ010015227.1, read on the forward strand.
TGGACTGCGCCAAGTATCTTGGCGTATATGTCGGCCGTGGAGGCCCTGCCAAGTCGTGGATTGCGCCTGGCGCAAATCTATTTCAGAGGTACAGCGATGTAAGGATGCTAGGGGGGAGCCTCTCGCATAGCATCCTGTGCCGCAATGTGCGCGCCGCCACTGTCGCCGGCCACGTCAGCCAGTTTTTTTTGTTTATATATATATATATATATATGTATCTATATATTATTTCAGTTGCGTGGCGAGGTTCTCAGTCGAGAGCGGGAAGGACTACAGCTCCTTCACCGAGGTCCCCGCTACTCCTTCCCCCCGAAGAGCCTCCACGACCTTGCCATCCTCGGCCCCCCCCCAGGAATGCGACCTCGCAGAGTATTGTATGCAAGCCCGCTCTAACTAGAGCGGCGTATTTCAGCAGAGTACATCGACGAACACGGACGTGGCTAGACGATCTCCAGAAGCGGGGCGATGCCACCATTGCCTCCTTCACCCACCACTTCTTCAAATATGCCGTTGTCACTCATATGACAAAAACGTTGAGTGTTGTTGGTCGTCTCCATGAATGTCCTTAAGATTCCCCCCAAAAAACGGCTTCAACATGACACCGGGAAGATGATCAAAACCATCTCAAACCTGTTCTTCCCGAGCACATACTAAGTGACCGTGTACGGTATTGGCTCCCACCCGTCTCTGAACCACAAATTGCTCTATGCCATAGTCGTCTGAGTAGCCTCTCCCCCTCCATGCCCCCGTTTATCGCCACTGCCGTGCTCAAAACTATATATAATGCCTGGGCTACCACCAGAAGGTTCCGAAAAAGGGGCCGTGGGTTGTGTTTTCGGTTGTCAGAATGTAGGAGCCGATTGCCTGTCACACTATGTATGCTGCCCTGATGTTCTCCCCACCATTCGCTCTCAGCTCGCCGTGCCCGCTTCGTTCGGCCTTGATCCCATCGCCACCATCCTTCCCTGCTGCTGGGATGCCGCCAATGATATGCAAGTGAAGGCTGCAACGGTCAGCCTCGATGCCCTCTTCCATGCGTTCAATGCAGCGAGGTCCAATGCGAGGAGAGACCATGAGGCCGCCCGACTTCTGGTCCACGCCCGCCTCAAAGCGGGCGCCCGCAGGTCCTTCGCGATCAGGCAGTTGTTGGACTGATGTGGGACCTTTCTCCCCCCTCCCTCTGCTGGTGGCGCTCCCCCTCCTCCCCCTCCTCCCCCTCCTCCTCCTCCTGCTCCTCTTCCTCCTCCTCCTCGCTCCTCCTTCTCCCCCTTCCCGGGACGCCTGCGGCCCCGCGGGAAACCCTGCAGCTGCCCCCCCAGACCTACGGCGTCTTGGTTTACTCGGCCCTTGTGCACGGGGCTCCACAGTCCCTGACTCAATCCATCGTGGATCGGCGGTATTCAGGATCGTTTAACCGATCCCCATCCCCATCCTCATCACCTTCGGGACCCCCATCAAATTACCACCCCAGTTGGGGATACACCCCTCGAAACCCGAAGGGAACGGCCCATATCCCCATCTAGAGGGGGTAAATCGGCCAGTGGAGGGTTTCTCCAAATTGCTTAGGCGACCCGTCCTCCTCCTCCTCCTCCTCCTCCTCCTTGTCCTCCTCCTGCTCCTCCTGCTCCTCCCTCCTCCTCCCTTTCCTCCTCCTCTTCCTCCTCCTCCTCCTCCTCCATTTCCTCCTTCCCCTCCCCCTTCCCCTCCCCCTCCTCCTCCTCCTCCTCCTCCCCCCCTCCTCCTCGAGTCGCCTACGGCCCCGGGGGAAACAGTGCAGATGCGCGGGGCTCCAGTGCCCCTGACCCAATCCACCGTGGATCGGCGGTGCGCCAGGGGGGGGCGTGAGAGGGGAGAGGCCTTTTTCACCATCAAGGGAGGAAAAGACACCCGGTCCCGACAATTGGCGTTTACTAAACGGCCGCGGGCGTTTACGAAACAGCTTTGCTTTGCTTGATTCCTTCAGTGGGCGCGTTTGCTTCACGACTTCGCGTGTCGGGGTGATTCATGTCGGGTCGGATTTTCTGCCCGCTGTACACGGCGGCGTTTTTTTTTCGGGTGTCTTCAGAGAGGGCTTCGGTGTTAAATTCCTTCTTTGGGTTCGTTTACTAAACGGCTTCGCGTGCCGGGGTGATTCACATCGGGGTGGATTTTCTGCCCTCTACACAAGGCGGTGGAGTTTCTGAGACGCCCTCCTGGCCTCCCGATGGGTTTGCGGTGTCTTCGGAAAAAGGCTCGGATATTTTTTTGAGAAGGCGCGGAGGCTTCGGAGAAGCCCCGCCGCCTTCTCAGAAGGCCTGCCACCTCTCATTTCCCTTGACCCTTGAGTCGGGCCTGTCCCTCTACATGGGGAACATTCAAAAATTGACAAAAACATGGTCGGCGGACGATTTTTGAAGTATGTTTGAGAATTTTGGAGCACTTTCGTTCTTTTTTTGTTTGTTATTCTTCTTTCTATTTTTCGTCCAGAATCCGCTTGTAGTGGGACACCACAGACCTAAGGCTTGCCCCCTCTCACTTTCCGCCTTGGGCTCCCCGCCAAGCGGAGAATTCGCGCCGGGTGTCGTATCCTGAGGGCCGCGCGGGGCCCACGAGAGGCCTTGTGAGGTTCAGTCAGAGTCAAGATCGCCGTCTCGGTTCGGAAGAGAGGACGCGAATAAGGACAACCACGCGAGCATACATCTTTCACGGTCCCCGCAAATTGTTTGGATCTGCGCTGGGCCCTTCCTCCTTGGCGCGCGGAGCACGCCAGGGGCGTCGCCAGAGGCGCTGCCCGGGGGTGGCCAGCGCCGATCCAAGAATCCGCGCGGAGCTCCGAAGGTTTTTTCAATAGGCTTACGCCATGCCGCCCACCCCAAAGTTTCGACAGACTGGTTGGAAAGGATGCAGGAGAGGAGAAGGCCGCGGAGGGGGAGGAGGGCGAGAATCAGGAAGGGGCCTCCTGGGGCGTCAGGGCATGCCGTGTTCTTGTTTTCCTGGATGTCGCAGTCGGGTCCCCCCTCCCCGGGCGGCGCAGCCCCCCGCCAGGTCGCCCCAGAGGTCTTTGGGCGCCCCGTCGGCGGCGGGGACGCAGGTGCTCGGCACAGGCCGCAGCCCGCAGAGAAGCCGCCGCCGCCGCCCGCCCGCCCGCCCGCCCGCCTCCCCCCCCCCCGAGATCCCGGCGTTGCAATCTGTGTCGCGCCGGGTGGTCTCCCCCGGCTTCGGGCCCCGAGGCCCTCGCAGATCGATGCGGCCCGAGAAGTGGCGCAGAGAGAGTGGGGTCCAGGGCTCAGGTCGGGATTCTTGCAGTGTTGCACTTGTGTCGCAGCGTCAGATCTGAGGGCGTGCAGATCCTCCACCCACGGTCCATGTCGATCCGATTGATTCGATTCGATACCGACTGCAGCCGGCCCGGTCTGTTTCGATTGCGATTTTCGCTCGATGCGATCCAGCCCAGCCTTTGCATGGGCGCCGTTGTGCGTCCTGACGCGGCCGATCCAACTCGATTCCGACTCCTTGCCGATGTGGCCCGACCCGATTTTTCTTCCGATCAGATCCGACTTGCATCCTTTTTGCATTCTGATTCTGCCACCGCCCCAGACCTCTGGCGTCATGACAAATCCTCGAGGGACTCTCTCTGCGTTTTGTTGGCCTCCAGGGGCATTCTGCGGGCCCAGGCATAAGTCGGGCGTGTCCCTCTACAGGGGTGAATTTCAAAATAATCAGAAATCGTCAAGTGGCGATGTTTTGAGTATTGTTTAGCATTTTGGAGCATGTTTTGACTATTTTGTATGTTTGGTCCAGAATCCGCCTGTAGGGGGACCTGCCCGACCTAAGGCTTAGGTCGGTGGACGCTGCCACGACCGCCGCCCGCCCGCTCCTGCTGGTCCTCCACGCCAGGCCTCTGGCGTCGTGGGAAGTCCACGTCCCGGTCGGTGGTCCCGGGACCTCGGCCTCTGAAACTTCTTCTTTGTCGGCGGCGAGGCAGCGAACTCTCCGCTCCAGCGTCACAGCTAGGTAGGGACACTAGCTAGCGAATTGGCCGGCGAGCAAAGAGCGGGGGGAGGGGTCCGACGGGGAAGGAGGGACGCTCAGGCGCCGAATACTGCGACGATGAGCAGCCGGGCGGGCGCAGCAGCCCGGCGCGCAGGGCCACAGCGCGGTGGGCGGCCGTCTCGAACCACGGTGGCAAGGGTGGGATCATCAGAAACACGATCCGCGACGAAATTCAGAGCGTGAATTACCTACCCCGCTTTCGCTTCCAGGGAAAACCAAGCCATACCACGCGCCTCCTCGTCAAGCGGCCTGACCAGTACAGGCTGCAATTTGGCATCGTTTGGTATCTCTTGGAAGCGAGGGTGGTCAAAAGCGAGGTAGGTTTGTTTTCCCCATAGAAATGCCAGTCCTGGGATGCGGTCGACTGATGCGGTCGGAATGTCGCACCGCATCGCCGATGCGGCTCCATGTGGAGCCCGATCATCTCCGCGCCGGCGTCGTCGATGCATCGCCGACACATTGCCGATCCATCGTCGAGTTGGGCCGAGTAATTATGAACGGCTGCCCTGGTAGCGTTGGTGCCTTCCCTGGCGTTGATCCACCCGTCCTCGCTTGCCTGCATAGCCCACCCCCACGCTTCCCTCGTTCACAGTTCGTTCCTGGCCTTAAGTCGAGCGTGTCCTTTTTACACGAGGAATATGTGAAAATAATCAAAAATACTTCGGGTACGATGTTCAATGTTTTTTTTTGTTTTTTTTTGTTTTGACAATGTCTGAATCTGTGTGGGCAATGTTTTATTTTCCCCCCAACTCCGACTGTAGGGGGACACGCCCGACCCAATCCTGGCCATTCCTCCTCTTCGCAATTACACCACATTCTGTAGCTAGGCAGCTAGGCCACCCACCACACTCGGCTGCACTCAACGTCTCCTCCGTCACCTCCCCCCGTTCCTCCCAGCTGGCATGTAAGTATCACCTCTGCACTCAGCTCCCTTCTCTCTTTCGCACTATATCTTGATATGTATGATACACCGCGTTCGCATCGACCGAGAGACTAAAAGGGGGGGCCCGACTTGAAGCTAATTGCCCCCTTTCCTCCTTCCCTTGCTAAAGCGGGGGATGGCTTCGGACCCCCCCCCTCCTCCCCTCTTCGTGGCTGGAAAGGGGCGGATGGCCTTCGACGCTGCCCCCCCCTCCCTGTTTTTTTTTTCGGAGCCGGAAGTCAGCCCAGGTTCCCCTTTGTAATGGGGGGTCTTCGCAAGCAGCCGAATTTTAAACGCCGGTGCGGTGGTATATACACCCGTGGAGTGGAGTTTTCCTTTTGTCAAAGTGGTTCATTCCCCGGTAATTGTTCTTAAAACATGAAGAAGTCTTACACGTCGAGGACAGGCATCGTTCAGGCCTCTTAGAGGCCTTTTGGCAACATCTGCGTGGATTTTAGAAGGTTTTTAAGTGTCGTTTGCGAGGTTTTGCGAGGCTTCTACAGTACAAGGTTTTGAGAAAGCCTCGTAGAGGCTTCAAAGCGGTTTTCAAGAGGTCTTTCAGAAACCTCTACAAAGACGTTTGGAGGTTTGTAGCAGGCTTTCAATGAGCTTTTCGCAAGGTTCTAAGAAGCCTCATCGAGGCTCCTAAGAGGCCTCTTTGGAGGCTTCTACGAAGCATGTAAGAAGCTTCTTATGAGGTTTTTTAGAGGCTTCCAAAAGGCCTGTCAGAAACCTCATTGAAGACTTCGAGGCTAGTAAAGAGCCTTCAAAGGCTTGTTTTCAGAGGACTCTTTAGACCTTAGAGGCCTCTTCGAGGCTTCTAAAGGTCCTCTTAGAGGCCGAAGCCTTTAAGAGGGTTGTAATCTAAGAAACATGTGCGAGGCCTCTAGGAGGTCCCTAAGATGCCTCTGGTATGCTGTGATTTCTACCAGACATACGCCTCAAAGTAGCATCGATGCAACTACTGCTGCTGCTGCTACTACTACTACTAGTTCCACTATTAGTGCTACTCGTAGTACACTACTACTATGATTACTCCTACTCCTATTACCATTATTATTACTACTACTACTATAACTACTTATATGTTTACTTCTATTACTATTACTTCCGCGTCTAAAACTATCATCATTACCGTTACTAGTATTACCACGAACGGTTTTACATCATATCGTTGCTGCTAATAAGGTTACGGTTGCTTTTGCTACCACTTCTCCTAGAACTAGTCCTAGTAGTAGTCGTAGTCGTACTAGTACGGCTACCACTACTGTTATTTTTCTTTCTACGACTACGACTTCTACGATTACGACTACCACCACCCATACTACTAGTACTACTGTTACTACTACTACTACTACTACTACTACTACTACTACTGCTGCTGCTGCTGCTACTACTACGACTACTATTCTACTACTACTACTACTACTACTACTACTACTACTACTACTACTATTACTACTACTACTACTACGACTACGACTACGGCGACTCCTTTTCCTCCTCCTCCTACTACTACTACTACTACTACGACCACTTGTACAACGATATTTATCGCTGCTGCGCTTACTACCACATCCGAATATTCATAGTCTCATTGCCACGATTGCTGCTGTTATGAATAATTTTATTGTGGCCTCTACTATTGCTGGTATTCGTACTCGTACTCGCATTAGTACAAGCATTAGTTCTACTACTATCACTAGTCGTATAACTACCAGTATTACGATTACTACTACGACTACTACTACTACTACTACTACCACTACTATGACTACTACTACTACTACTACTACTACTACGACTACTACTACTACTACGACTACGACTACGACGACGACTATTACTACTACTACCACTACTACTACCACTACCACTACTACTACTACTACTACTACTACTACTACTACTACTACTACTACTACTACTTCTACTACTACTACTACTACTACTACTACTACGACTACTACTACTACTACTACTACTACTACTACGAGTATAGCTACTACTACTACTATTGCTACCACCACCACTACTCCTACTACCACGACTACTACGACTACGACTACGACTACGACTACTACTACTACTACTACTACTACTACTACTACTACTTCTACTAACAACAACAACACAACTAATACTTTACTACCACTGCTGCTACTACTACTACTACTACTGTGCTTCCCGGCAGTTGGGTGTTTCCCCCGTCATTTGTCCTGGATCTTGTGTGGTTTCTTGAACGGTAATGATCTTGTTTCTCGGCTCTTGCATGGACGACACACAACTACTTTTAATACGAGCCAGGTCTTCCGGCCACTGCTCATTTCCTTGGTCGGCGGGGGAAAACCCCACTTAACCAGTGTTTGAATTATCGAACTAGGGAACAGAGAGCTGCCCTTCGGAAGCTACCCCCCTCCCCCGTTTTCGTGGCTGGAAAGGGGGAGGGGCTTCGAAACTACTCCCCCCTCCCTCCCTTCTTCGGAGCCCGAGGTCAGCTCGGGCTTCCCTTTGAAGGGGGGGGGGGGCTTCGGAAACTACCACCCCCCTCCCCCTCTCTGTTTCCAAAGGGGGGGGGGGCTTGAAACGCCTCCCCTTACCCCCCTTCGGGGGGGAAGGGGCGGAGGGGGGGGGAGGGGAATTGCAACGCAATGTATTACATTTCATTGGTTTGACATCGTTTCGATTGCAACCGATTGGATTGCAATCGGCTAGATCGCCATCGATTCGATGGCAATCGGCTGGAATGCAGGGGAGGGGCAGGAGGGAGGGGAGGGATGGATGGGGAGAGAGGGAATTGAGGGAAGGGTTGGGAGAAAGAGGCGGGAGGGGATGGAGGGGAGGGGCGGGGGGAGGGAAGGGGGCTTGGCCACTCACATTCTCCTCCTGTAGAAAATGGGGGGAGGAGGCAGAGGAGGGGGGCAGGGTTAGGCTTTAGGGTGTACGTTTAGGGTTCGGGTTCGGGTTCGGGCTAGGGTAGGTTCGGATTACGGTTTTACGGTTTAGGGTTTAGGGTCCACGAGCCCAACTTCGCAGCCTGTTGGACGTGTCCCACCCACCCATGACCCAAGACATCTTGATCTCAAAGCGACGACGATCTTGTTTCCACACCGTGTCGCTGGCGCTGGGCCGAGCCCTCCACCGCGTCACGGCGGAATCGTATCGATGCGTTGACACCCTGCTTGCGCCGCTCACCACCGCCGCCCGCCGCGGCGCCCCCAGCAAAGCGCCGACGAGGCGCAGCTGCGCCTTCCTCCGGGAGCTTCTCGGCGAGAGGCTCCGGAGGGACGGGGGGTTTTTGGGCGGCCGTGGTCGTCCTGCCGCGCTGGCTCCGTGGCGCTTGAGCGCGCCGCGGAGTGTCAGCGCGACGGGGCGGCCATAGCCGCTCGGAAACCCAGGGGGCCATGTCCAACCTCCACGGGGCGGCCCCTGGGGAAGGGCACGGGGGCGGCGCTCAACCCCAAAGAGTCGAGGTCGCGCCCGTACCTTTCGCAAAGGACTAACGACGCCATGTCTGGCATTCCGATGCCAGCATCTCCTCCCGGAGCGCCATTCCCGGCATTCGGAGGCCAAGAATCTGCGTGAGCGGGGCGCCGAAATGGGGGGCGGCATAAGGGGCGGCCGAAGGGCGGCCGTGAGAGCTTCAGGATTTAAATATTCATAGGCTCTTAGTTCTAAGGCTTTTGGTTCGGGTCGAGGGTTTCCGGTTAAGGTTTGGGCAGGGGTGTGGCCGCGGTTGCGCCTAAGGTTCGTGTTTTGGGTTAGGGTATAGGGTTGAGGGTGTCGGTTTAGGGGTTAGGGGAAGGGTTAGGGTTGTAGGGTTAGGAGTTTTGATTCAGGTGTAAGGTTCGGGGGCTAGCTTTAGGGTGTCAGGTTTTGGGGGTTCGGGATAGAGGGGTAGGGTTAGGGCTAGGGTCAAGTTAGCCAGCTCGAACGAGCAAGAGGGCTCCGTCCATTCCCACCCGCCCTCCTACAACGTAAGAAGCAAGTGCGTCGCGTCCAACGCCTGTCGCTCATCTTATATCGTGGGCGGTTAGACGCTCGGACACGACAGCGGGCGTGCCGGCGGCGAACCGCAATTGTTTGAGGCATTATGACACGCCGCCCGCCCAGCTCCTCAAACCGACGGGCCGAAGCGTCGACGACAAGAAAGTCCATGTTGACGAGCAGGCGTCCCCGCGCGATGCGCTCCGCGTCCCATTCCCGCTGCGCGATTCGCAGCGCCGGCGTGGAGAGAGTGCGCGCTGGCAGAGGGCGCGTAGACATTGTTATGTGTTTTGACAGGTAAGACGGGGGGTCCCGCGTAGGGTTGGTCAGGCGTCTGCGCGCGATGCGCGCCGCGTCCCATTCCTCCTGCAGTTGTCGCAGCGTCGACGACAAGATAGTCCACGTTGGCGATAAACACGTTGCCTTTTTTTTTTTTTGATGGGTAGGACGCGACCGCCCGCTTGGGTTTACCCGAGCGATGTTCACTCCGTCCCGTTCCTGCTAAGTTCTTGGCAACCCGACGACATGTTGGCGAGAACAAAGTTGAGCTTGTGCTGTTTTTCGACAGTTAGGTCGGCGGGGTTCGCTACGAGATGCCCAGCGAGCGAAGTGCGCCGCGTCTCATTCCAGCCGCGCGCGTTGCACCGCCAATCGTTTCGCTCCTGCCGCGCATGGAGGAGGGGGGGGAGGAGGAGGAGGAGGAGGAGGAGGAGGAGGAAGAGGGGGAGGAGGAGCAGGAGGAAGAGGAGGAGGGGGGGAGAGAAGCAGGGAAGGATAATCGGAGGCGGAAGAGGAGGATGCCTCTTGGGAGTTCGAGGAGCGCCCTTTTCCCGCTACGCGATTCGCAGCGCCGACCAAGAGAAAATACATGTTGGCAATAAACACATTGATTTTGCTGTTTTTTTTTTTGGGGGGGGGGGCAGGTAAGACGGGAGGTCCCGCGTAAGGTTGGCCGGGCGTCCGCGCGTGATGTCCGCCGCGCCCCATTCCTGCTTCATGGGTCGCAGCGCCGACGACAAGAAAGTCCGTGTTGACGAGAAAGCTGTTGACTTTGTTGATGGGAAGGACACGACCACTCGCTTAGGGTTGCCCAAGCGATGTTCACTCCGCCCCGTTCCTGCTACATTTTCCGCAGATCGACGACATGTTGGCGAGAGAACAATTGGGTAAGTATCGGTTTCTGATGGTTCGGGCGGCGGGGTTGCTATCGGCCGGCTAGGTGGGGGCGTGGTGGTGTTTACTCATCGGAAGAAAGGATTAGGGCGGGCGGGCGGGCGGGCAGGCGCGCGGGCGGGCGCGCTGGCGGGCGGGCGGGCGGGTGGGCGGGCGCGCGGGCGGGCGGGCGTGCGGGATGGGCGGGCGCGTGGGCGTGCGGGCGGTCGGGCGGTCAAGGTCAGGGGTTAGGGCGTAGGGTGTAGGATTCGGTGTTAGGGTAACGTTTAGGGCGGGTAAAAAAGGGGGTTTGGGGATTGGGGTTCGGGGTGAGGGTGTAGGTTTAGGGGTTCGGGCAAGGTTCAGGGTAAAGGGCTACGGTTTGGGCTAGGGGTAGCGGTTAGGGCGTAGGGTTACGATTTGGGAGTAAGTTTACGGGGAAGAGGTTAGGTGTTAGGGTTAGGGGGTTAGGGTTAGGGTCAAGTTAGCCAGCTCGAACGAGCCAGAGGGCTCTGTCCACTCCCACCCACCTTCCCACAACAGAAGAAGCAAGTGCGTCGCGTCCGACGCCTGCCGCTCATCGTATATCGTGGGCGGCTAAACGTTCAGCGCGCGACACGAGTTGCGTCCTATTCCTGCCACGTATCGAACAACGTCGACGAGAAACAAAACCGCGCGCGATGTACGCTTCGCCCCGCTCGGCTTCTCATGTTGCATCGTCGGCGACAAAATGTCCAGCGCGCGAAGTGCGCCGCGTCTCATTCCAGCCACGCGTGTTGTACCGCCAATCATTTCGCTCCTGTCGCGCATGGAGGAGGAGGAGGAGGAGGAGGAGGAGGAGGAGGAGGAGGAGGAGGAGGAGGAGGAGGAGGAGGAGGAGGAGGAGGAGGAGGAGGAGGAGGGGTGGGAGAGAAACAGGGAGGGAGAAACGGAGGCAGAAGATGAGGATGCCTCGTGGGAGCTCGAGGAGCGTCCTATTCCCGTTGCGCGATTCGCAGCGCCGGCCAGGAGAAAATACATGTTGGCAGGAAACACGTTGACTTTGCTGTGTTTTTTGCAGGTAAGACGGGGGGTCCCGCGTAAGGTTGGCCAGGCGTCCGCGCGCGATGTCCGCCGCGCCCCATTCTTGCTTCAGTATTCGCAACGTCAACGACAAGAAAGTCCATGTTGACGAGAAAGCTGTTGACTCTATTTTTGTTTTTTGATGGGAAGGGCACGACCACTCGCTTAGGGTTGCCCGATCGATGTTCACTCCGTCCCGTTCCTGCTTCATTTTTCGCAGCTCGACGACATCTTGGCGAGAGAACAATTGAGTCAGTATCGTTTTCTGATGGTTAGGACGGCGGGGTTGCTATCGGCCGGCTGGGTGGGGACGTGGGGGCGTTTAATTCGGGCGGGCGGGCACGTGGGCTGGCGGGCGGGCGGGCGGAGGAAATACATATTCGGGCGGGCGGGCGGGCGGGGCGGGCGTGGGCGGGCGGGCGCGCGGCGGGCGGGGCGGGCGGCGCGCGCGGGCGGGCGTGCGGGGCGGGCGGGCGGGCGCGCGGGCGGGCGTGCGGGCGCGCGGGCGGGCGGGCGGTTCAAGTCAACGTTTCGGGTTTAGGGTGTAGGGTTAGGTGTCAGGGTGAGTGTTAGGGTAAAACGTGTTGACTATTTTCCGGGGTAGGGGTGCGGAGGGAGGGCATGGAGTTGGGGAGATGAGGAAGGCGAGGGAATGGAGGGGGTGGAGAGGGGGGGGGGGACGGGAGGGAGTGGAGGGGGCGGATGGGGGGGAGGGAGCGGAGGGAGGGGAGCGAGGGGAGGGAGGTGGACGGTAAGGAGGAGGGGGAACGGAGGAGGCGGAGGGTGAGGAGGGTTAGCGAGGGGAGTGGGGGCAAAGGGGGGAGTAGAGTAGAATCGTTTTTTGTGCCTCCCCAGGCGTTGCCAATGGACTCGTCTAGTAGAAAGGTATATGTTCGGCTTCCCGACCTTGCTCATTGCACGAGTATAGCATACTAGTATGTTTTCGCCCCCCGGGCGTTGCCACGGAACGAGTAGACTAGTACAGCTGCGTTGCAATCGATTGCAATCCATTGTGTTGCAAGCGATTCGATTGCAATCGGCTCGATTACAATCGATTGGATTGCAGGGGAGGGACAGGACGGAAGGTAGGGAGGGGAGGAGAGGGAGGGCAGGGAGGGGAGGGAACGAAGGGTGGGGAGGGAGGGGAGGGAGCGGAGGGAGCGGAGAGAGGGGGATTGCGGTGGAAAACATTGCAATCCATTGCGTTGCAATCGATTGTATTGCAATCGATTGCATGGTAATCGATTGGACTGCAATCGATTGAATTGGAATCCAATCTCTCGATCGTCGATCGTTGATCGTCGACCGTCCATCCTCGACCCCTCTATAAACTTCTGCGCGTCAGAGACTGCATTCAACGAGGCTTGTCCGATTGCTGAAAGGTTCTTGGGGGCGTTTGGGGGCTCTGTTCGGGCTCCCTGGGGGCTTCTTGGGGCGTGTTGGGGGCTTCTTGAGGCAACCTGGGGGCGTCTTGGGGCCGAAGGCTGGAAATGTGGGTTCGGGTCCCCCCCGTGGGCCCCCTTTGGGCGCCGTCTGGGAGCCCTCTGGGGCCGCCATCGGGGCTTCTTTGGTCGTCTTGGGACCCTTGTGGGCCGTCTTGGAGCTGTCCTTGGGGTCTTTTGGGCCGTCTTGCACGGTATGAAATCGCAAGAGGCGACGATGTTGAAAACATACGTGATCCTAAGGGAATGGGGCAATGTTCACTTCTTCGGTGCCTTTTGGGAGGCCTTTTGGAGGCCTCTTGGGGCGTTTTGCAGGCATCTTGGGCCGTCTGGATGCCATCTTGGGCGTCTTGGAACGATCATTCGAGGATTCGTGGCCCTTCTGGATCGTCTTTGGGCCCACTTGGCGCCCTCTTGGCCCGTTTTGGGGCCCTCTATGCTCCCATGGCGCGTTCGTTCGGGGCCAGGTGGGGGGGCCTAATCTCCAGTTTGGGGTCCCTGGGGGGGTGGCTACGGGGGGGGGCAACAATCTCACCCACTTAGAGACCCACAAGAGGTCGGCGGATTTGGGATCGTCGGCGAAAGGGAGGGCGGGGGCTCCAGGGGCTGGATGAGGGAACAGGGGGGAGGGGGGGGGGGCTTCCAAGCCCCCTCCCCCCCTTGGAAAAGGGGGGGAGGGGGAGCGTAGCTTCCAGCAGGGCGGGGTCCAAGGGGGTTCGGGTTAGGGTAGGGTTGTAAGGTTTAGGGTTGGGGTTTTGGTTAGGGTTTCGGGTTAGGGTTTGGGAAAGGGTTGGGACAGGGTTACGTCTAGGGTTAGGCTCGGGTTTGTGGTTAGGGTTTCGGGTTAGGGTATCGGGTTGAGGGTTTAGGTTTAGGGGTTAGGGCAAGGGTCAGGGTTAGGGGTTAGGGTTTGGGCTAGGGGGTTGGGTTAGGGATTAAGGCTAAGAGTTAGGCTTCGGGTTTAAGTGTAGGATGTGAGGGTTAGGGTGGGGGTTAGGGTTAGTGGATTAGGGTTAGGGTTTAGGGCTAGGGATTGACGGGCGGGCGCGCGGGCGGGCGGGCGGGCGTGCGGGCGGACGCGTGGGCGGGCGGGCGCGGCGGGCGGGCGGGCGGGCGCGCGCGCGGGCAGGCGGGCGGGCGGGCGGGCGGGCACACGGGCGGGCGGTTTGGGTCAGGGGTTAGAGTTTAGGGATTGGGTTTAGGTATTCGGGTAAGAGTTATGAGGGAGATGAGGGAGTCGAGGGAGGGCAGGGGGTGGAGAGAGGGGAGGGACGGGAGGGAATGGAGGGAGCGGAGGGAGCGGAGGGAGGGGAGGGAGGTGGAGGGGACGGAGGAGAGGAAACGGAGGCGGGGGAGGGTGAAGGGTTAGCGAGGGGAGCGAGGGGAGGGCGTCGCAAAGGGAGGAGTAGAGTAGACTCGTTTTTTGTGCCTCTCCAGGCGTTGCCAAGAGACTAGTCTAGTGGAATTGCATATTTTCGATATCTCGATCTTGCTCGTGGCACGAGTATAGCATAATGGTATTTTTTCCGCCCCCTGGGCGTTGCCACAGGACGAGTAGAATAGTACAGCTGCGTTGCAATCGATTGCAATCCATTGTGTTGCAAGCGCTTCGACTGCAATTGATTGGATTGCAATCGATTGGATTGCAATCGGTTGGATTGCAATCGATCCGATTACAATCGATTGGACATCGGTTACAATCGGTTGTATTGCAATTGATTACAATGGATTGCAATCGGTTGGATTGTAATCGATTGCAGGGGAGGGACAGGACGGAAGGTAGAGAGGGGAGGAGAGGAAGGGGAGGGAGGGGAGGGAACGAAGGGTGGGGAGGGAGGGGAGCGGAGGGGGCGGAGGGAGGGGGGGAGGGGGATTGCAGTGGAATGTATTGCAATCGATTGCGTTGCAATCGATTGGATTGCAATCGATTGCATTGTAATCGAATTCAGTGCAATCGATTGGATTGGAATCCGATCTCTCGATCGTCGATCATTGATCGTCGATCGTTGATCGTCCATCCTCGATCGTCGATTGTTGATTTTGGATCGTCGGCGAGAGGGAGGGCGGGGGCTCCGGGGGCCCGACGGGAAAAGGGGGGAGGGGGGGTAGCTTCCACCAGGGCGGGTCCAAGGGGGGGGGGGTAGCTAAGCCATCCCCACCTTGGAAAGGGGGGGAGGGGGGGGGAGCTTCCGGGGCGGCCAAAGGGGGGAGGGGGTGGGTAGCTTCCAAGCCCACCCCCTTCCCAGAAAAACAGGGGGGAGGGTGGGAGCTTCCAGCAGGGCGGGTCCAAGGGGGGGAGGGGTCCAAGGAGGGGCCCGAGGCCCAGCGACCTCTTTGGTTCGCGTTGCAGGTCGACGATGAGGCTCTGTGCAAGTGCAGACGCGATGGGCGTATTTTCCAGGTCGAGGGGCGGTATGTGCCTTCTTGCTCCCTCGCCGCGTCCTGCGAGCATCGGTTGGGTACAGCCGGCCATAAGTACATCTGCGAATCTGCGAATCGATGCAGCAGTCGCTTAAGTAGTAGCATTCGTAGTCGTACAAGTACCTACGGGTCCCAGGTGTGGGCCCATCGGGCCGCATGAGGATGGTGATGACGACGGGTGGGCGGAGTGAACCGACCCTCCTGTGCGTGGCGTCTCCCATGGCTAATCGCACGCACCACTCCTGTTCTTTCTTCCTGCCCTGGCCCTGCCCCTGCGGCCCAGCGGTGAGCGTCGTGGAGACGCTGGAGGAGGTGGGCGCGAGCATGGTGCGCATAGGGGGGGATTCCCGTGCACACGGAGTCGTCTTGCCCATTTCCTTGCAGTTTGCGGTCGCAGGCAAGAGGGTCATGGCATGTTCTCCCCACGCCATCGCTGCCAAACGATACGTACCAGGCCGTATCGAGCACGCTGCTTCCTTAATGTTTTCATCGGTTGGCCAGTTCGGGATGTGTTGGCAGCGGAGGTCCCCCACAAAGCGCAGCGTCGATCTTTCGCCAGACGCAGTCACGGGGCATAGGTGTTCTCGGACCGCCTGCTCTTGACCTCTTGGAGCCTCTTCCTTACTCTCCAAGGGTTCAGTCCAACCCCCGGGGGACTTCTTTGCAAATATAGAGACCATGAGTTGGTCTCCGACAGCAGCTCACCAGAAGGATCCTCACAAGGGTTTTGTGGCATAGAGTGGTGGTTGCTGACCGCTTGTGTTCGACCGTATCGTTTTCTTCTGGCTCGGGCTGCGTGAGTTCAGGCCTAAGTCGGGCGTGTCCCTCTACAGGAGGACTATTCAAATATTGTCAGAACCTAGTCGGGAGCCGATGTTTTAGTCTTTTTGATACGTTGTAAGTTTGTTTTGTTTTTTTCAATGTTCGTCCAAAGCCCGCCTGTAGGAGGACACGCCCAACCTAAATTCAGGCTGTTGATGTCGTTCTGGTGGTGCGCTGCTTCGGGCGGATCTCGAGCGTCTGCCCCCCCCCCCTCCCTTCCCCCATTCCCTCTCCTTTGGCCCCTCCCTTCCTCCTTTCTCGCCATGCCCCGCCCCCTCCCCCTCACCCTGCGTCGCCCATTTTCCTTTTGCCTGCCCCCCTCCCCTCCCCCCACCTCCCTCTTCCCCGCCCCCCCCTTGTAACAGGAGAGTTGAGGAGGAGGAGGCGGAGGCGGAGGCGGAGGCGGAGGAGGAGGCGGAGGCGGAGGAGGAGGAGGAGGAGGAGGAGGAGGAGGAGGAGGAGGAAGAGGATGAGGAGGAGGAGGAGGATGTGGTGGTGGGGGCGGGGGGGCGGCGGAGAGGAGGAGGGGGAGAGGGTAATGAGTTGGAGGAGGAAACGGAGGAGGGGGAATGGGGAGAGGATGAAAAGGCAAGCTAGGTGCGCTTGCGCCTCATCTGACATTCTGTCCCGCCCTCTCATGCCTTGGCATGGCGCTGTTTTTTTCATTTTCCACGGACACGTATCACAGCCAATCTGCGATTCACACAGAAAGATCATATTGTGGTATGCGCAATCGGAAAAAAACAGGGGAGCTGCGTGCAAAGGAGGAGGAGGAGGAGGTGGCGGGTGAGCAGGAGGACAAGCGGGAGGAACAGGATGAGGACGGACAGCAGCAGCAGCAGTAGCAGCAGGAGGTTCAGCTGAATGATACGGAAGACAAGGAGGACCAGAGGAAGGCGGAGGAGGGGAAATGAGGGCGACGACAACGATAAAGCTATATTCGGATCCAGACCAGTGGCACGGGATCACCACTTTGAAACACCGAAAACAAACGTATTGTACCAAACCGTGAGGAAGCACACAGCCTTTTTTGTCAGACCCGGTGTTGCAAACAAAGAGCACGCGGAGGTTGCGGGATCATTTGCACAGCCTCAGGGAAGGAGTGGGAGTAGTATTCATATTGTTTAATTGTTGAGGGGGGACGGGGTGTAGGGTAAAGGGGGATGCATGAACGCAATAAGAGAATAATATGTACCAGAGGGCCAGGGGGAGTGGATGGACGGATGCGCGGAGAGACAGGCACGCAGGGAGGGAGGGAGGGTGAGGCGGAGACGCAGGTGGACGCGAAGACGCAGGGGATCAGGTGGAGTCGGAGGCGGCTTCGGAGGATTGATGGGCGTCAGATGCGGATGTTGTCGATGTTGACTTGGATGGTGGTGACCAGGTTTCTCTTGATGTGTATTGCTGACGATGGTGATGATGATGGTGATGATGACGGTGATGATGCTGCTGTTACTGATGATATCGGTGATGGTGATGATTCTGATTACGATTCGGACATGGAGGATGCGGATTATGATGCGGATGTTGATGCGGGTAATGCTGCTGTTGCTGATGATGATGTAGATGCTGCTGTTGATTCTGGTGGTGATTCTGACGATACTGCGTGGCATTTCGATGACGATCATTTCGATATTGATAGCGATGCTTACGATGATGATGATGATGATGATGATGATGATGATGATGATGATGATGGTGGTGGTGGTGGTGATGATGATGATGATGCTGATGCTGATGATGATGATGATGATGATGATGATGATGATGCTGGCACTGATAATGATGATAATGATGATACGGATGATGATGTTGACGATGATGACGATTATGATGATGATGCTGTTGATGGTGATGATGATGGTATTGACGCTGATGGTGGTGATGGTGGACACGGCTGATACTAATGATGATTTTGATGATGATGAGGTTGGTGATGATGATGAAGATGACGATGCTGATGATGATCATGATGATGATGTTGATGATGATGATGAGGGTGGGGATGAGGATGATGATGTGGAGGATGAGGATTATGATGCCGAGGATGGGGATGAGGGTGAGGATGCGGATGAGGATTATGATAATGATGTAAATGACGCTGATGATGTTGAAAACCATGTCATGATGATGTTATTGATGATGATGGCACTGATGATGACAATGGCGATAATAATGAATGCGATCGTGCTTCTGCTGATGAGCAGCGGGGTGGTTACGCTGACGATCACGCGGGTGGTGACGGCAGTAATTGTGACAAGGCTCCTTGATCTTGGTCAGTACATCCAACATGATGGCGACGTTGACGGTGGTGATGACGACGAAGACATGTCACATGTCGATGAGGGCGGATGTGGAGGGATGTTTTGATGGGGTCATTGAGGGGGAGGCGTAGGAAGAGGAGGAGGAGGAGGAGGAGGAGGAGGAGGAGGAGGAGAAAAGAGGAGGAGGTGAAGGAAACCGAGGATGAAGAGATACGAACGAGCGTGTTCTACCGCTGCTGGCGGAAAACGGGGGGGGGTCACTACCGGTGCGAACCCCTCCCCCCCCCCCCCTCCGGAAAACCGGGGGGGGTCACTACCGGTTCGAACCCCTCCCCCCCCCCAGTTCATCATGAAAAGGGGGGGGGTCGTTACCGGTTCGAACCCCCCTCCCCCTTTCCCTCGAAAACCAGGGGGGGTCACTACCGGTTCTTCGAACGCCCCCCCCCTTCGAAAACCGAGGGGGGGGTGCGGACAGTGGTGGGGACGGTGGTGATGGGGACAGTGGTGAATGGACAGTGGGACAGTGGTGGTGGGGCAGTGGTGGGGACGGTAGTGGTGGGGACAGTGGTGAGGACAATGGTGGGAACAGTGGGGACAGTGGACAGTGGTGGGGACGCCGGTGGTGGGGACAGTGGTGTGGGGACAGTGGGAATGAGGTGGAAACGGTGGGACAGTGGAGGGTACAGTGGTGGGGACAGTGGTGAAGGCGGTGGCGAGGACGGCGGTGGGACAATGGGACAGAGGTACAGTGGGGACAGTGGTGCGGACAGTGGGGACAGTGGTGGGAACAGTGGGACAGCTCAGTGGGACAGCGGAGGAGTCAGTGGGACAGTGGCGACAGTGGGGATAGTCGGGCAGTGGTTGGGGCCGTGGAGAAAGTCGGGAGAGTGGAACCGTGGTGGGAACAGTGGTGGGGACAGTGGGGACAGTGCGAGAGTGGACAGTAGGGACGGTGGTGGAGCCAGTGGGGACTGGTGGTGAGGACAGTGGTGCTGGGAACAACAGTGGGGGATGTGGTGCGGACGGTGGTGGGTGACGTGGCGGATATCGCTGATATCGCTCGATGCTTTTGATATGTAGCTAAAAACTGGTCAAAGCGCCTAAGCCGAAACATTACAGAGCACATACCATGCACAATACTGCTGCTACACATTGGATCACGCACACTCTTCCAAATGTACGCTGTACATTTCTGCTGCTCTAAACGCTGTTTAAATCTAAAAGGAATAGGTCCGTCGCTGACGGTCTGAACGTGCATCTGTCATATATCGGCCCGGGGCTCTAAACAGGTTTTGCTGGCTTGCTCAAGTGGCTTTCGTGAAACAACTCTTTCGTGAAACAACCTGCTAGCATAAAACGATCGTAAATTCAAGAGAAAGAGATCGAGGATGGAGGGAGAGGTCATCTTTGCACTCCGCCCCTGAGGCGGACAAGTCCCGCAGGCCCAGACGGCCGCGGCAGTACCACCGGCTCGGACCTCAAACCAGGTCGAGCCTCACGCGGAGTGCCCCCTTGGGCTCAGCGGGGAGCTCGAAAGGGGGCCCGTAGTCCTCGATATCGTCACTTCCGTGTGTAGATTGTCCCAGTGAATACATCTCCCTCGTAATTGTTCACCGCCACGTGCCTGTGACTCCTGACATAGGTCGTCTGCGACATGGTCATCACGTCCCTCACCTTCGCGCCCTTGGGTCCGGCCTTCGGCTTCACCGGCACGATCTCGGTATCAATTGGCACGTGAATCTCCTCGTCCCGGGTGATCGTCAACACACCCTTGAAATTCATGAAAACCCAAATGATAATCAACACAGCCAAGGTAAAACCACACACAGCACCTCGAAGCCACATCATCCAAGAAAATACCCACTGCTCGGAATACCCAAAAGTGTCCACGGCAAACTCTGTGCAACTGACCTCGTACGTCGGTACATGCTCGTATCTGGCGGTGCCTTTAGAGAGAGAAACCATCGTGAGCAAATGGATGAGTTTCTTGGCCCTCGGCGTCGGCGCAGTGAACTTGTAATCGCGGCCGCTCATGAAGCTCATAAGGATACCAGCCTCCATGATTTTCGTGAGAGCGTCGGCCACCATCGTATGTGTGAGGATCCACCGCAAAACCGAATGAGGCAATCCAAAACTCTCGCGAAGCATGCTTACCACAATGCGTAGCCTCTTGTCGGCGACAACTCCGGCGTCCTTCTCCACGGTCTCCTCCAGGTTCTTGCTGTCCGTGAGCGTCGTCATGGGGATCTTCACCGACTCGCGCTCCACATCCTTCAGCTTCGGCGGTCCATTGAGAGTCGAGGCAAGGCGCAGCTCGGTGAGCACTTGGCGATACCAGTCGGCGTACTCGGAAGCTTCGCTGATGGCGTAGGCCTCGGCACCGAGCGTACTTCGAACAACTCGCTTCACCCGTCCTGAACACCAAGTGAGAGGTATCATCTCGCTGAACTTCCCAATGGCTACCTCCTCGGGCTTATGGGTGAGACCTCCAACCAATCCGCCCTGCGAGCGTTCGCCCTCGGCATTCGCGAAGGCGGAGTCCCCGTAGAAGAGCAGCTGCGCGTGCAAGACCCTGACCCGATTCCTGACGACCCTAATGACCAGCGTGGAGTTCTCCTTCAGCTCCTTGACCAACTTGTTCATGTCGATGAGGTCCTTAACCTTTAGCTTGCTGACCTTCTGGGCGGCCATGTTCTGCTTGCAGGCCGCGTCCGGTCTCGAGCGCGTGGCAACCCACTGCACCTGGCCGTTGGTCGCCCTGAAACTGCTGATCTCCTCCGGCGTCGCCTCCGCGTCCGGGGTCTTCAGGCGGCTCGGCTGGATAGGTATCGTGTCGATCGCCTTGATAGCCTTCTCCTGAGTCACGTTGATGAAATCGCGCGTCATCGGAACTCAAGTGCCCAGGTAGTCAACACCTCCGGTCTTCTTGACAAGGTACAAGCGCTTCTCGAGCTTCGGGATGATCTCCTGGACGTAGGCGTTCGAGCGCTTCCAAGCGAAAAACATGTCGTCCACGTGCGAATGAATAACCATGACGATCTCGCCCTTGTGTGCCAGGTAATACCAACCTCTCTCCAGCTTGCTCTCGTGTATCTGGAACTCCTTAAGCACAGACTTCAGATACAAATACCAGGCCCTGCCAGGGTCCTTAGTACCATAAATACTGCCCGTCGCGAAGAAGACCTGGCCTGGCTTGGTGCCTGGAGGTGGATTTTCCAGCGGCATCTTGATCATCAACACGCGATCGATTCCCTCGGCCTGCAGGTAGGCACTCTTCGCGTCGAAGAAAGCCCCGTCCCAGCCCGGCTGGGCAGCGAACCCGGCCGTAAGCCAGAATGCGTCCCGACTGCCAGTCGGTGCGTCTGTGCGTATGCCGAGGTCGTTCTCTTGGCAACCTTGAACAACGAGCCTCGCCTTGAAGTTGTCGACGTCCTTCTCGGTCAGCACCCAGCGCGTACCAACGATCTTGAGCTTCGGCCTCTCGCGCATGAGCTCGTCCAGCTCCTCCTTGGAACAAAATCGTACTGCATTAAATGCCAGCCACTTGTCCCATTCTGACGCCATAGCCTTACGCATCTTGACCTGGTTGGCGCCCGTGAGGTTCTTGAACGTCAGCTCCTTGCTCCTCGAGTTGCCCACAAGATCGACGCGCTTAAACCTGGTCGGGTATGGGGTCGAGAAATCTAAATCAGCCGCCTCCTTGAGTGAGAGCTCCATGATCATGTGCTCGTTGACCCTGTGCTTCTTGGCGTCCTGCTGCTGTCGAAGCTCCTGCCGAATCACCCTCGGCACATCGTCGAGTGGGTCGTACTGAGCCGCCATCCTCCTGGACTCGAGGTTCCTGCGGATGCTGACGGGCAGGTCGTCGAGCGCTTTGTACCTCGTCCGTCGCACAGCGTGCCCAGGTGGTGCAGGTCGGGGCTCCTCCGCGGCCGGTGCCTGGTACGGCGTCTCCTCCGCGGTCTGTGACTCCTGCTCCGGGGCCTGCTCCTTCATGTAGGGCGTCTCCTCATCCATCTCATCCTCGGGGACCTGCTGATTGTGCGCGTCCCTGAACGATTCCTGGTCGAAGTAGGGCGTCTCCGGCTCTGGGTCGGCTTCTTGATGGGGTGGTGCCGCTTCCCGTTGAGGTACTTGTGGCATTTCCGGCTCTTGATCTTGATCATGATGAAATCGAACTCGTTTGGCATCTGGCTCGGCTGATTCTTCAGGACCCGCAGCGGCATCAAAACCCGCAGCGGCATCAAAATCAGGAGGGTGTCCTGGGGTCTCCTCCTCGGCCGAGCTCTCAGGTCGGTAGCCGAACCGACCGCGTCTTTTCCCCGTAGAGCGTCTTCCCGAAGTTGGATGTGTGTTGGTCGGTCCGGGAAGCTCCTCCTCGTCGACAGTCATGTCGTAATAGTCGGTCTCCGTACCGGGCGGCGCCTCCATATACGGCGTGTCCTCCTCAAACTCGGGCTCCAGGTTGTGGGCTAGGGCGTCGAAGATCTCGTTCCAGGGCACGCACTCCTCGGGCATGGCCGGTCGAAGGTGCTTCGGCGAGCACTTGAGGGTGGCGTTGCGGTGCGAAACCCACACGTTGTTGCCCTCGTAGCCGATAACAACTCCAGGACCGTGCCACTTGAAATTCCACATTTTCTTGGCCTTGTTGAGACCACGCCAGTAGAAGACCTGTTCGCCGATGCTGAAATTGAGGCTCGATGGCCTCGCAGACTTCCCTCGGCTCTTGGCCAGAAAGGCCTCCGAGAGCCGGCGATCGTACTCGACCGCCTGGGCTGCACGCTGCGCCGCCGCCAGCATGCCGATGCGCTGCTGGAACGTCTGGTCGTCCCTGGCCCGCTGGTGGAGGGACAGCCTCGCGTGGTTCGACAGGATGCTGTAGGGCAGCCTGTAGCCGCGGCCAAGCACCCACTGCGCCGGGCTGAAGCCTGAGAGGCCGATCGTGCTGTTCTTGGCCCAGTTGACCACGGTACAAAGCCACTCCAGCACGCCTGGGACCGTGAAATCGATCTGGTACTCGTCGATGATGGCCTTGGCGATGTACTTCCACTCGCCGCCGTGCCTCTCGCAGACGCTGTTCTGCGTAGGGCTCAGCGCCGCCGTGGCGATCAGCTCGGTGCCCATGCCCTCGAGCTCGCCGCGGAACTCCCTCTCGAACTCGCCGCCGAGGTCGGCGATGCTGGCCTGAGGAGGGCCAGCCCAGCCCATCCACCTCGTGAGTAGCGTCGTCCACGAAGTGATCGGCTTCTTGTCGATCTGCGGCGCCACCAGCTGGAAGTGGGTGGCCATGTCGACGTTGTTCTGCAGCTGGGCTTGGTTACCCTTGACGTCGGCTAACATCATCAGGTCGGTGGCCACCCCGTCGCCGAACTCGCGAAACTTGGACCTCAAGTCGGCCGGCGTCGAGATGTCGGACGGCCTCCGCCTCGCGCAGTCCGGGCACTGAAGAGCCTCGGCAGCCGCGATCGCCTCGGCTGATCCACCTTGCAGGCGGATGGCCCTGGCCAGGCTGGCGTTGGTCGGGTGGCCGGTGTTGGTGTGCACCAGCTTGACCACGCGCTCCAACTGCACGCGCTCCTGCGGGTCCATCTTGTCGAGGACCTCCTTGGCGCGAGCTGTGATCTCCTTGTCGTAGGCCACGGGGAGCACATCGTGTCCCTGGCGAGGTGCTCGTAGTCCAGCGGCGATGTCCTTCACCAGCGCCAGCGTGTACCTCCCGGTCTCCATGAGCTCCTTACCGCCGAACACCTTCGCGTGCACGTGCTTCCCGCCGCATTTCTTGTAGAGCTTGTTGACCACCGGCTGGTGGTTCGTCAATACCTTGAACCTCTTACGAATAGGCTCGCCCTTTCCGGTCTTGGTCCCGTACTGGCACCCGTCGAACTTCGTCTGCAAGTTGAGGATCTCCTCGATCTGGCTCAACTCCTTCGGCTTGAACTTCTCGTTCCAAATGTCGCTCTGGAAGGGCAGCTCGAAGCCTGTAGGTATCGAACGTGGGCGTAATTCTCGAAGAAGCCAAAGTACATTACGAAGTATCTTTCTGTTCTCGTGACGTTTTAACTTCAGTCGAACTCGTTGTGCCAACGTCCTTGAATTCCGAAGTCGCTGGTATGTACACCACGGAGTGCAGGGGATACTGATCCAAAGAACCGGTAGGTTGCCATTCTTCTTCTCGCGCTTGATCTTCACCAACGACCCTTCGACAGTACCCTTTTTGCGTAAGTCGCATTTTGGTAGATGAACTCGGAAAGCCTTATCTGTCCGTCCGGCCTTGTTGAACTCGTTCCCCAGCTTGCTATTGGGCTCGCATGCCAACTCGAACAGGCTGTAGTTCTTTGGGCGTCCCCGTCGTGTAGCTGCAACTGCCTGTCCATGAACTTCATCTGCTTGCTCGAGCTGGATCAACTTCCTCACACGGTTCGGGATCACGTTATGGTCGTGCAGCGTCTTCGCCTTAGTGATCCCCGAAAGATTTTGCTTGTGCTGGCCACGCTTCATAAACTTCCAAGTGCCATTCTGAACGCTGTTGGAGAAATCGCCGTCCACGAAACCCACCATGTCCACGTCGTACTTACAGCCAGGACAAAATCTATCTCGCACGCAACCAGAGCAGGAATGCAACCCACAAGGGCAAGTGAAACTCGTCGGTCTCGCACATACGTAGCACTCATTTCCACCAATCGTCTCAACTATCGTGTCCTGAACTTCCGCGCTCGTGAGAAAGGTCATGTTCTTCATACTCTGAACCTCGTTGATACTCACGAAATCCTTCACCACCTCTACGTTGCACGTCTGGCCTCCGGTCGTGGTAACCGCCGAAGCTCCACATATGAGTGCCGTGATCTTTGAAGCCAACTTGCCACTCGTCCTCGGTCGAAGCCTTCGGGGAAGTTCGTCCAACTCGCTCTTGGTCTCGGAATGGCTGCGCAGCACGTGGTAGGCATCTGGGTTCAGATCCAACATGTAGTGTCCAGTCGCCTTGTCCTGTGAAAGCTCTGCTCGATGTGGTCCAATGGTTATCCTTCTCGGCGGTGATGTCTTGATCTCGGCGTGTACTGACTCCAGGTAATCTCGTCCAAGGAGTAGGCTGAGGCCTGGGATGTCCAACAGGTATGCCTTAATGAAGTGTGGAACCTTGGCCGCCGCAACCGGGAACCTCACTCTCGTTGCCGAATCCGCCGTGCCACCATCTCCGAACTTGAATGTCTCCGTGACGTTCTCGAAGGTCACCTCCTTGTCCAGGCCGATAGCCTTCAGGTAGCCGTAGTAGTCGTCCCACCAGGGTGTGCCCATCACGCTCCTCGCGCACGCCGAGTCGACCGCGCCCTTCCTGCACATGGCGCCAGGCGGAGCGATCCCCGTCTGGAGCACGGCGAGGGGCACCGGCATCTCCACCGCAAGGACCTCGATCTCGTCGTCGTCGAGCTGCGTCTCGTTCGTCACTGCGGCGACCTCCTGCGGCCGGCCTGGGCACTCTGGGTCTCCCGACCAGTGGCCCCACTGGTAGCAGACCCTGCACTGTGATTTCTTCTTCCTGCCGTCGAGCGTGTCCTTGATCGGCTGGAACTTGCCTCCGCGGCCTGGCTTCCGGCCTCCACTGCGGCCGCGTCCGCCGCCGCGTCCTCTTGGAGCCACCGCGGCGCCTCCAGAGCCGGAGGAGCCGCCGCCCTTCTTGATGCTGCTCGTCGCGTTGCGCACCGTCGCCAGGGCCTCCGGCAACTCCGTGAGCTGCACCGCCGCCTTCTCGACCGCGTCCAGCTGCTCCTGATCAAGGTCGTCCTCGTTCACCTCGTTGAGCTCCATGGCGAGGGCCTCGAGCTCGGGCTGCACCAGCTCCTCGACGCCGTCCCCGTCGGGATCCTCGTCGTCGTAGTCCTCGTCGTCCTCGATCTCGGTGGCATTCACCTGCTTCACCGGAGGTCGAGCTCCCTTGTGAGGTGGCCGCTTGGGGTCAGGTCGTCGAGGCAGGCTTCTTTCTGTTAGGTGTATGTCCTGGAAAATCCGCATCGCTGTGGTCTGAACCTCTCGGAGCTGGAACGTCTCGCTCGGTAGTGCCGCAATCAGTCTCTCACGCTGCTCCTTTGTGATATTGAGTCGCCTCATGAAGAAATAGCCCAGGATGTCAGAGTCGTCCGAAAAGTCAACTCCATCATCGATGAGCCGAGTCACTCCCTGGTCGAACACCGTGATGTAGTCAGAAATCCTCGTGCCCAACCGACGCTGGTACTTCATTGTCTCGAAGAAGTCCGCCATCGTCTCGCCCTTCCTGCTAACCTTCGGCGGGCAAA
This sequence comes from Prorocentrum cordatum, assembly GCA_963575745.1. Taxonomy (NCBI): domain Eukaryota; class Dinophyceae; order Prorocentrales; family Prorocentraceae; genus Prorocentrum; species Prorocentrum cordatum. Next base: position 561,175 of record CAUYUJ010015227.1, read on the forward strand.
GCGTCTCCAAAACCTCCATCAAGTTGCGGATGCCCCGCTCGAGGTCCGGTGGAACTCCTTCGCGTATGATCAGTCCTTCATCGTTTCGTCGCTCAGGTACTCCACGAAAAGGCTGCAGTTGTTCATTCGTGAGCGTGAGGGCCTTCCGTCTCGCTGCACCCTTGAGCTTGCGAATCATCCGAGCTGCGAGCGAATATGGAACATCTAAATTCAGTCCTAGCGTCCAAATCCTGACCTCGTCCTTGTACGTGTGCCAGGAAGCGGGATTGCCGTCCCAGTGTGGGACGTAGGCATCTGATCCTTGATACCTGTCGTCATCTTGGCTGGAAGTCATCTCTGCTAGCGTCGTCGGGCCTCCGACGAGATACAGAAACAGCCACAAGACAAATCCAAGCATCAAAACCGCCACGAAATCGTCGAAGTTGATGTTCTGCGCTGCAGATGGCCGCGCAGCAGCCAGGGCCTCGCTGAGGCCAACAGTGCCGGCGCCGCCGGCACAGCCGCGGGTGAACCGCTCCGCTGCCACTGACGTGGCGGATATCGCTGATATCGCTCGATGCTTTTGATATGTAGCTAAAAACTGGTCAAAGCGCCTAAGCCGAAACATTACAGAGCACATACCATGCACAATACTGCTGCTACACATTGGATCACGCACAGTGGGGACCGGGAGTCGTTTGCTGGCGGTGAGTGGGGGTGGGTGGGGAGGGGTTCGAACCGGTGACCACCCTCCGGTTTTCGGGGGGGGGGGCGGTTCGAACCTGTAGTGACCCTCCCGGTTTTCGAGGGGAGGGGGGGGGGGGTTTTAGGGGAGGGGGGGGGGGTTGCGGGGGAGGGGGGGGGGGTTCCAGCAGGGGGGAGGGATTTCGGAGGAGGGGGGGGGGGGGGAACCCCGGGTTCCGGAGGAAGAGGGCGGCAATTTTCCACAGTAAAACGGCGGTGGATCACGCTCTCTCAGAGATACGGACGGCCCATGAGGCCCACACCGATGGCCCTGGAGTCTTTGGCCGATGACCTCCACCATTGTCACGCAGGCAACGACTTAGGGATAGGAGATGAAGGTATGGTGTGTTCGGTTGCAGTTTTCAAACAGGGGATTCGCCAAGCATCGCGCGTCTAAAGTCGGTCGAGACGTCAAGCCTGATCATAGAGCCAAGGGTCTGGTCAGGACTGGATGTATTCACCAAGCCCTATGGGGCAGCGAAGCCCAAGGGGTCAGCCTGACAATGCCCCATCAAGCTAAAGCTACCATGGCTGGCATGCGGCGAGGAAGCCAGGAGATTGTGTGACGACAGTTGTGCGGTGCGCTTTTGAAGACCCCGCGCACGATCCTGTGATCTCCATCCGCCTTCGAGTCCTGAACGAGTTGGTGGCCCTCTTGCCCTCCCTTCTCCAAGCCAGTGAGCACAAGCTCCTAGTTGCTTGGGGCCAGTCCAGAAATAGACTCGAGGAGGACGGCACCCGTTGGACGCGGGTCAATGGCTTCATAGTGGCCACGGCTGCTTGTTTTTTGAAGGCGGGTTGGACCCCCTAACAAGCAGACAGTTGGATGTATGTAGACGGAGAAGCGTTCAACCTTTTGCATTCGGACCATGAGTTGATTGATTTCGCTCTAGTTGCCACCCGTGACAAGGCGGCCTGGAAGAGAGCCAGTGAACACAATCATGGCAGTAGCTGGGTAGAATGAGCGGACTTGTAAGTGCCTGTCTGGGAACTCAGCAAGCCCAGGGGTTCTCGGGCCCACGACCAGGCAGGGGTCCTGGACATAATTTTTGCGGGGCCCCTTTGGCCCGCCTCTAGGCGGCTTGGGGCTGGGGCCAGGAGGCCTTTCTCGAGGGATGCTGGCCAGGCCTCCCAGGAACAGTCACAGCCAGCACTGGACTCTGCAGGGGACTCTTTCGACGAGATGGTTGGCCAATCCATCCATCAGCAGGATGATCAGGAGGCAGATGGTCTTTGCCAGCCTTTCGAAGATGAGCCACTAGCAGGGCCGGACCCCCCCTGGACAACGTCTTGCCGCCCAAAGTGTGGAGCATCAGAGTAGACCCGGGGGGCCTCCATGCGAATTTTGCCATTGTGACCTGCGGTGGACCTCCCGACGTGGCCACGAACCGTGTGAGGGGTGTGCTGGCATGGGGCGGGGCCGCCATGCGAACTCTGCCACCGGGGCCTTCGGTGGAGCTCCCTGCGGGGCCAAATGAGAGACGCGTGGCGCATGTGGGCCCTGCCGCGGGGGCCTTCGGTGGAGCTCCTTGTCGCTCCACGAAGCGCGTGAGCGGTGTGCCGAAACGAAGACGCGGGAGGAGGAGGAGGAGGAGGAGGAGGAGGAGGAGGAGGAGGAGGAGGAAGAGTAGGAGGAGGAGGAGGAGGAGGAGGAGGAGGAGGAGGAGGAGGAGGAGGAGGGGGAGGAGGAGAGGGAGGAGGAGGAGGAGGAGGAGGAGGAGGAGGAGGAGGAGGAGGAGGAGGAGGAGGAGGAGGAGGAGAGGAGGAGGAGGAGGAGGAGGAGGAGGAGGAGGAAGGGGAAGGAGGAGTCGGAGGAGGAGGGGAAGGATGTTCTGTCAGAGCGAAGACCCAACACCGCATGATGGTTCAGAGGGGGGGCGACTGCTCTCAAGTGGGCCCAGATGGCCCTTCGAGGGGAGGCCGCGCTCGAGAGGCGCGTGGGGCGGCCTGCCTGCGGCGCCAGGTGCTGCGGGAGCCGCCCTTCGCGGCCGCGGCGCCGCCCGTGGGCCAGACGCGGCCTGCGACGCAGCGGGGGCGGGCGACAGGCTCGGGACTCCCGCCGTTGCTTTCCGAGCTGCGCGTCGTCTCCCCTGGAGCCGTCCTCCGCGCCCCTCGGGTTGACCAAACATTCAAGGGCATAGAAGACGCCCTTGCCCTGGTTTACGAGGCGCTGTGCGCTGAAACTCCTGTGGGCTGACAGGGCAAACCCTGCGTGATGTGCGGCGTCCTGGCGGCTCTGTAGGCTTTGGGGGTTCCCACGAGGTTTACAGACCACGCACTTGTAACCAAGGGTAGGGTCGTTCGTTCAATGGGTCAGCGACAAGGGGGTGGTGCAATATATTTTTGGTGCAACAATACATTTGTGGGGTTGCAGGCGAGTTGGGGCGTGTAACACATTATGAGGCGCCGATGTATTGCTGGGCTTTCGCGTGCAATACATGATTTGCAACACACTGCAATACAACTCTCTGGCGCAATGAATTTGCAATACTATCCCCCACTCCCGCTCTCCCGCGCCCGCTCCCGCCGCCCATCGCTTCCGCGGTCGTGCTCGTCCGCAACGTCGTCGCCCTCGGCCGCTGGGCGGCGTCGTCGTTGTCGTTGTCGGCGGCGGCGGCGGCGGCGTCGCCGGCGTCGTCGTCGGCGTCATCGTCCTCGTCCTCGTCGTCGTCCTCGTCCTCGTCCTCGTCGTCGTCGTCGCCGTCGTCTTAAGTCGGGCCTGAAAAGAATAGGCTGAGGACGATCTTTTATTGTTTGATGATTATGTTTGAGCATGTTTGGGGTATTTGTTTTATCTGTCGTCCCAGATCCCCCTATAGAGGGACACGCCCGACCTAATCCTCGTCCTCGCCCTCGTCCTCGTCGTCGTCGGCGTCGTCGGCGTCGCAGGCGGCGGCGGCGTCCCACCGCACGTCGCCGCACGCCGCCCGCCCGCAGGGGCCGACGCCGGGCGAGCGGCGGCGGACCTGCTGGGCGGCACCGTGCCGGTGCAGGAGTTCCACCAGGCCGCCGCCGCTCGTCGCCGCTCCCGCTCCTCGTCACCGCCCACCAAAGCACCCCAACCCAACCCGACGGCCTCAATCTGCCCTCCACTTCCCCACTTCCAGGTGGGGGGTGTCGGGGAGCGTTGAGAAAACGCATGGTCGGAAACTGGAGTCTATACACTATCAGTGGCGGGCTGTTTTTCAATCCCAGGACTTTCGGAGGGTCGGGGACGACGTCGAGGTGGTGTGTATGTGTGTTTCTCCGATTCCTTGGGAAACAACAAAACATGTATACACCAGGATCCCGTATACACCAGGATCCGCTTTCCTGAGCGGGTTCCAGTGCGGGGCCGGGAAAAGGGTCGGTGTATAGAGTTCGGCTCCTTACGTGGAATCCGTACCCCCCCAAACCCGAAATTCGGTGTCAAATTCGGGTCTTCGGGTTGGGTTGGTTTGGATCGGGTTGGGTTCGGGCCGCCGCCGCTCGTCGCCGCTCCCGCTCCCCGCGTTCGCTCAGTGTGAAGTCGGGCGTGTCCCTCTACAGGAGGAGTGTTCATAAACAGTCAAGATGTAGTCTGTGGACGATGTTTTGGCTAGTTCTCGGCGGTTGATCGACCTCCTACCCTGGCACGTCCATTAGCGAATTGGCCGTTTTCGGTTCGCGAGAGGGCGTCGCGGCCGTCATGTTTGCGGGTCCAGGTCCGCCAGCTTCGGTCCCAGGCCGTTTTCATTGAAGTGCGGTTTACTAAAGGGAGGTTTGTTCACCGCCGACTCTTGTTCGTCCAGTGCTCTGAGCCAAGCAGTGGCGAAGCGTCCTGGCGTGCCTACAGGCCCACCAAGCAATGTTCTAAGAACCTTCTGTGGTTTCTACGAAATGCTCTTAGAAAATCTCTGGCTGGGACTGTCTCGTCTGAGAACATGTCGTGGTAGTCCTAAAGGACTGCCGGGACGGTCGGTCCCTGCTCAATTGAGTGCGGTCCCTCCCCCTTTGGGGGCTCCCCGCCCTCGCGCTCTCGCGTCGGCGCGAGCCAGTTGAATGTGCGCTGCGCTAGGGCGAAGGCCATTTTTTGAAAGCGTCCCGCCGCCAAGCCTTTAAACTATTGCAAAATCTGTGACACGCGTGTGCTCGGCGCTATGGCGAGAGCCTCCTTCTGAAAGAGCCCCCCCTCCATCCGTGAAACTGTTGCACAGTTCAAGCTTGATGATCAACAATAGTGAGGGAGAGGGAGTCTCAGGCGAAACATCCGGCCCGCCCTACCGACACGTCTCATGGTGCGACGCGGAGGAGTTATTCACAACGGAAAAGAAATGCATGGGGAGGATGGGGAAGAGGAGGAAGAGGAGGAGGAAGAGGAGGAGGAGGAAGCGGAGGAGGAGGCGGAGGCGGAGGAGGAGGAGGAGGAGGAGGAGGAGGCAGAAGCGCAGGAGGAGGAGGAGGAGGAGGAGGAGGAGGAGAACGAGGATGAGAAGGAGGAGGAGGCGGAGCAGGAGGAGGCGGAGGCGGAGGAGGAGTCCGGAAGAGGAGGCGGAGGAGGAGGGGGGGGGAGGGGGGAAGAGGAGGTGGAGGAGCACGGGGGAGGAGGAGGAGGAGGAGGAGGAGGAGGAGGAGGAGGAGGAGGAGGAGGAGGAGGAGGCAGGAGGAGGAGGAGGAGGAGGAGTGAGGGAGGACGAGAGGAGGAGGAGGAAGGAGGATGCGGAGGAAGAGGGGGATGAGAAGGACGAGAAGTGGAGGGATGGAGGGAGGGAGGGTGGTTCTGGGGTTGGCGGCTTGCGCCAGCTCCCGATCAACGTGCTCGGGCGCTCGGGCGGATGCGATCGCCGCCGGGAGGGAGGGCGGGAGGGTGGAGCATGAGTAGGAGGAGAAGGAGGGGGAGGAGGAGGACGGAGGAGGAGGAGGAGGAGGAGGAGGAGGAGGAGGAGGAGGAGGAGGAGGAGGAGGAGGAGGGGGAGGGGGAGGAGAAGGGGGAGGAGGGAATTGGGTGAGGAGGAGCGTCATGAAGGAGGAGGAGGAGGATGAAGATGGAGGAGGATAAGGATGAAGGCGGAGAAGGAGGAGGAGGAGGAGGAGGAGGAGGAGGAGGAGGAGGATGGAGGAGGATGGAGGAGGGTGTATGCCACTTCCCGCGCAGAGGCCGTTTGGGTCTGCCTGGCCGTTCCTGGAGTCCCCCCCCCTCTGTTAGGTCGTGGCGGAGCTTCCATCCACCTGCGACCTGGTGCCCTGCGCGGACGCCTTGCCAACGCGCTCGCAGGACGCCCGTGTCAGGGTGCAGTCGGCGGCGGATGATAATAAGGATGATGACACCGATCATGATGCAGATTGGAGCCGTATGCTGGTAGATTGCACAGCCTTGCAGCTGATGCAGAGAAGGATGAGGATGAGGAGGAGGAGGAGGAGATAGACGAAGCGGAGGGCGGCAAATTCCATGATGGAGAGACGGAGCGTGTGGAGGCGGAGGAGGCGGAACCAGAGGTGACAAGGAAGGTTCGGATGGGGCA
>CAUYUJ010015227.1:572377-647377 GCA_963575745.1 Prorocentrum cordatum
GCAAAGGAAGCATCGCGCCTGCTCACGTCGACGTGCAGAAGTCCAGGAAATCTTTTGTTATTTCCACCCATGCTGAGTAATATTGTGCAGCTTTTTGCCACGGTCCGATGTGGTTCGCCTGGCAGAACGAGGATAGCTTCGCGTCCCATGACAGAAGAGGACGACCCTGTGAGCGTGATCCCGACGGCGTCCAATGCAAGGCTCTCTGCACCCACCGATCAGGAGGTAAACTCGCAACGTATGCTGCCAGATCCCAATACCAGATAGGGGCTTTCATCAATGCCAATCATCTTCATGCGGAGTACTGGGGGTGAAGCGCCAATCCAATGATTCGGGCGGCCTTTCCCTGGCGGCGCGGGAGTTATGAGAGGGATAGGACCCCCCACGGCAGCAGCCAGTCCAATGCCGAGCGCGAACGTCGCCGGTAGCCTTGCGTTCTCAAGCGCAGCAGGGCGCGGAGCTTGCACTCTTTACGTTGGCCTCCCCTGTCCTCGCAGAGTTGGAGGCAGCCGATCACGATCGATGGCTTGTGCGACCGTGCATGCATTGCGGCTCCGAGGCCTTCAACTGCTGTGCGGGCGTAGTTTGAGGAGACCGCCAGCCGCGCACCGCCCATCTTTCCAGGGAGATGCGCATCTGCTATGCCGCGGATCTCGCCCCATCCGAACAGTGGCTGCTAAGGCAGAGGACGCCAGTTCAAGCGCGCGCCTTGCTCGCAGGAGTCTTGGTTGGGCCTGTTCTCCAATTATCACTTATTCCCATCGCGGCGTCTCGCAGCGTATCATTGCCAGGGTCGAGGTAGCGCACATCAGGTGACGGCAGCTCCTCTACGAAGCTGGTCCAAGGACTTTGGTGCGTCCATGCGTGGACTGTGGCCTGGCCGTGACGGCACGGTGCGACGGCTGGCCAGGCCATCGGGGGGATGCAATGCGAAGGTTGGCGATGTCTTTCTTGCTGTTGTACACGTCGCTTTCGCCCATGTCGCCCGCCCATATGTCGGCTGGAGGGACTGCGAGGCCGGCAGGACACCCGAGGGCGACATCGCGCTGCGAAAGGAGGCGCGAGCAGGTCTGAGGCTACGGCATGCTCTGCATATATGTGATTTGAGGGCTACCTGCACCCATGCTTGGCGCGGCTCAGCTGGCGGGAGTGGCCCCCTCGCTCCGCGCAGTTTCCTCCTCCCCTCCACTCTCTTCTCTGCGCGCCGCAGCGGGTCTTTGCCGGGGCCTTTTTGCGGCGCCGTGACATCGCCGCGCGCCGCTCTCTGCCTTTGCCCCCACTCCGCGCGGTGTCCGCCAGTGCTGTAGGCTCGTTCTTCGCGCCCTATAAGTGCCTCGTGGCCTGCCCCGCGGAACAGTTGGCTGGCCATGCCGTGCTGGCGTCGCGTGCCTTTAAGCGGCGAGGACCTGTCGGCCGCCTCGCAGTCGTGTGCCCAGGAGATGTATATTTTCGGTGTTCGCCCGGGCCTTGCCTGCGCCGCCCATGTCTATGTCCGAACTACTGGCCTCCTAGCGCCCCGCTCGGGCTGGGCGATTTTTTTCTGTCGCCCGTCGGTTCTCGGGGCCTGGGATCGGCCATGCCGCCTCGCAGCCCGCGCCTCGACGCGACGCGGGTTGTGGGCCGGCTTGGCCGCGGCGCGCATCTATCTGGCGTGTTCCACGGGTTTTTGCATTGGGTCTGTTCTCTTCAGCGTCCTGCTGCGCCGCGCTGCTTCCAGTTGGGCCGACGTCTCTACGTCCTTGCCGCCCTAGGCGGGGTGGTTTTTTGGTCGCCTGGCTGGATTGTATATCCGGGGCATCTCTGGGGCGTCGGCAGGACGCCGCGTTGCGCGCGCTGGCCGGGGCGCTGGTTTTCTCCCCGGGGGTGCGCTTGGCAAAGTCCACAGGCGCCTCTCGTACTCGGCGCCTTTTTCCGTCTGTCTGCTTTACCGGCGGCGGTTTTGCCGCCCTGGTGCTTGCTTCCTGGCGCGGCGCGGGCCTGCGTGGCCGCGGCCTGTTTCAGGTTTGTTTCCTGGCGTCGCGCCTGGGTGTTCGCGCCCCCGCCTGGGGCTGCAGCTGCATGTTTTATTAAACGCAGTTTCATATTGCTTGTAATCAATATTGTGCCGCCCCTCTCTCACCTCGCCCTTTCCTCCGCCCTCGTCGGCGTTGCCGCCGCTGGAGTTTCGGCTCGGGGATTTCCAGCGAGATCTACGAGCACTCAAGATTTTGCACGGCGCCGCGGGAGGGTCAGAGCATCTCGCTGCGCGGCGGCACTACGAAGTTCTGGTGGTACGGCGTGGCCGCGGCCCTCGGGTGGAACGCCCCGGACCTGGCCGACGAGGGCCGCCCCTTCTGGGCGGCGGCGGGGGGGGGCCCCATGACCGCGGCTAGGTCGACTACGAAGAGGCGGGCGAGATCGTCGCGAGAGGGTCGAAGGCGTCTGTCCTGATGGCGCCGTGGGCGAGGTGGAACGTAATCAACTGCAAGACGGGGCCCTCGCAGGGGGTCGCGATGCCGTTGGCGTCGCGGGTCGGCAAGACGAGCAGTGCTGCGTGGGCTGCGTGCGACCCGACCTTGAGGGGCCAAGTCATCAATGTCGGTGGCGAAGAGCGGATCGTCGCCAAGCCTGTCAAAGAGCTGACCTGGACGGGGCATCCTGGGCTGAGCGCGGCGAGCAGGGGCAAGGCGTCGACGGCTTCGGAGCGACCCATTGCTCGACGCGAACTAGAGGCTGAGGATGCGAAGAGATCGGCGCCAGTCAAAGGCAATATGCCCATGAAGAAGAAGAAGCCGAGCAAGAATACCGACCTGTTCGACTGGCTGAAGAGCGGGGTGATGCACGCGTTCAGTTCTTTTTGGCTGCGGTGCTCTGCAGGGGGCTCCGTGGCGCCCCTGCTCTGGAGGGCGTGGAAGTTCGTCGGCTCGGGTTCGGTGCTGCGGGCGGTGTGCGACTCCGTCCTGGCGGCGGGGGAGTCGTCGGAGGGCGAGCGCGATTGGCGCGAGGAGGCCGAGGAGATGTACGAGTAAGGCGAGCTCAAGCAGATAGGGGTGACGATCGGAGCCGGCTCGGCGGCGATTTACCGCGGCTACCTGATTATGAGCATGGGCGTCGGCCTGCCCAGGCTCTGGAGCAACGGCGACAGCGACGGCGAGAGCGAGAAGTCGGACGGGGAGTCCGCGGCGGCGGCTTCCGTGGCTGACTCGGACGACCAGCCTGATTCAAGGCACCTGTTCGCGGAGCTGGCTCGTGGGCAGAACATCCCGCAGGCGTCGGTCGCCTCCCTAGCGGACGTGGTGAGCAAGGTAGGCAGCGCAGCGCCGGTGGCGGATCCCACGACGCTTCGGAAGGGTCTCAGCTTCGACAGCGACGGTGACGAGGCCGAGGCGCGCGCCGCGCCGACGGATGCGCAGGTGTGCGGTTTTCTGCGGAAGTTGCAGGGGCATGATGAGACGATGACGGCGGACTCGGCGGCGGCGACAAAAAGGTGCATCGGCTCCGACGACTCCGACTTCGGGGTCTCGCACGAGTTGAGGGGGGGCCTCATCGCCTGGTATTTCTAGCGTTGGAGAAACGACCTCGCAGCTGGAGACAGGCGCGCAATCCCAAGGGCGGGCTGTTGGCTGCGCTGGAGTCCCACCGTGACTTAGGAGGTGCTCGTGTTGGAAGGGTGCGTGCGAAGGTGGCCCCCGCTGTCCTCGCCCGCTTGTACAAGAGTGGGCAAGGTGCCCGAGCGGAGCTGGAGGACTGGCTGCGCTCGAAGGAGCTGACAAAGTGCTCGATCGCGTCGAAGGCCTACATGCTTGCAGCAGTTTTGGACAGGATGCTGATGCGCGGGAAGTTTGACGCGCTGGTCAATTCACAGGCGGCGGAGCTCACGTGCCTCCGGGTCTACTCGATCTTCAGGGCCTACGAGAATATGGAGGTTGAGCCGGATTGGCGTCGCCCCAAGTCCGCCGACGGTCCAGAGTGGAGGAGCAAGGTCAAGTGGGGCTACGCCGAGGAGTACGTGGACCTGAACAAGTCGACGAGGCCTGATGTTTTGGCGGCGGACGAAGAGGTTGCTGAGCGTTTGAAGCAGAAGGCCGCCATCACCAAGCACCTTTCTTTCGGTGGAGGTGCGTCGGTGCATGCAGGCGCGGGCGGATGGGCCGCGGCAGGGGCGTTAGCGGCTCCTCCTTGCCAAGCCGACGCCAAAGGCGTAAGTCCGCGTAGTTTCCTCTTCCGTGGGTTCAGTGATGGTCGGTCGGCCACGAGCGGGAGGGGCTTCGTGCAGGTGTTCTCGGGCTTGGGGTAATTCAGCGTCTTGTTCCTGGCACTTTCTGGGCATCTTGTACATCAGGGGCGAAGCGGGCAATCGGGCGAGCATCTCTCATCGGGGCCATGGCGTCCAGCTGTCTTCGGGCACCTGCAGCGGAGTTTGGTGAACGTCAGCGGGACTTTCTTCGGGGCCTTTCTTTCCCTCCGTTGGGGCGGCGGGAGCCTTGGGCGCGAAGTTGTCGGAGGCAGAGCAGAGGGTAACGCGGGGGAGATAGTGGCGCGCCATAGCGCCGAACCGGCGCCTGGCCCGCGGTCGCGCCCGCGCGGCGGAGGAGCGGCGGCCCGCGGCTGCGACCTCGCAGGAGGTCATGGTCTTCAGCCGCACTACTGCAGCGGACGGGCATCAACGAGCTGCGGGGGCTGCTGGCGGAGCGAGCCAGCTGGGGCGGCATCGACGATGGCAGGGCGATTCTCAGCCGCCTTGGGAAAGGGCAGTTGATGGGCTACGGCGCGTCGCGTCGGAGAAGACGAAGAAGGGTACTGGGGCGGTGAAGAAGGGCGACGCGTGCGATTTGATAGCGGATCAGGTCCCCGTGCCGAAGGTCGGGGCGAGGGGCCTCGAATTACGACGGATTTCGCCGACGGCGCGCCCCTGCCTCGACAACGTGGATGGGGCCCATGCTGAGGTGCGACGACGAGGTGGGCTGGGGCACGTGCCAGCAGACGACGAGCGACAGCGACCCTGGGTGGAAGGTGAAGTCGGCGGTCGCATCGGTTGGCCCTTGCGCTCTGCTCAGCGACGTCGACGAGGTGCGGGCGTACGTGGGGTTCTTTACGGAGGTGAAGAACCTGGGTGGGTGGGTGGGGGGGTGGGGGGGGGGGCAGGCGGACATCAGGGCCTCGCGGCTGGTCTGGGACCGTCGGCGTCTCAACCGTCGGCTTAGGAAGTCACCGTGGACAGGCCTAGGTTCACCGAGTCCTTTGGTTTTGCTGGACCTGTCGCCCGAGGCGGTGGGGGAGGAGGGGCTTTTCTCTCTTGCGGCAGGCGTCCCAGACTGGTTCTACAGACTGAGGTGGACGGACAGACTGGCATAATAGTGCGTGTTGGAAGGTGCGTTGCCGAGCGAGCTGCGGGGCTGCGCGAAGTCCCGGGGGGAGGACGTGCCACCGCCTCCCGAGGGGGCAGTGGGCGTGGGCGCGATCGTGCCCGTGATGGGGCACTCGTGGGCCGTGTTCCTGGCGCCCTCGTGCTTTGCGGACTCGATCAAGGAAGTGAAGGGCCACGACCTGGGAGAGCTTGCTTATGGGAGACCTACGCCGTCATTCGAGGTGTGCCAGCTGATCCTGATGCTGCGCATCGACGACTACATAGGGCTCAGGCTGCTGGACCCGCTGACGGACGACATCGAGGTCGACAAGGAGATGCTCAAGAAGGTCCTGGTCGAGAAGGGTCTGGAGGTTCACAAAGAGGACTGGGCCTCCTGGGCTTCTAAGGGGACTCGGTATCACGGTGAAGGGTCGCCACTATCAGGTGGCGGTCCACCCAGACAAGCTGGGGGGCCTGGTGCTGGCGACGGAGGCGCTGGTGGTGACGCCGTTCGTGACGCCAGCGGGGCTTTCTTCGCTGCTGGGTATGCGGACCTGGGCGCTCATGATATGACGTTTGGGGTTCTCCATCCTGGATGCGATCTACAGGTGGACCAACGAGCGGGACGAGTACTGGGAGGAGGTCCTGCCACTCACGACGGGTGTGATCTCGGAGCTCGTGGCCCTGGCCAGCCTCTCGGTGCACTTTACGTCGAACTTGGGGGCGGTGTGGGCGACGAGGGCATGCATGGCAGATGCGCCGGGGGTTGGGTACGGGGCCGTCGTGACCGATGTGACCCCAACGAGTGCCGGGTGGGGGTGGCGAAGGGCGACCTGCAGACTTGGACCGTCAGGGCCCAGGAGGCCTTCGCGGCGGCGGAGGACGAGGTGGAGCTCGAGGGCGAGGAGGACGACGAGGTCGCGGGGCCACCAGCGCGTCGGCCAGGTCCTCTGGAGTTGGCGAGCGGGGTCGAGCGGATCAGCGACGACGTGCTGGCGGGGCTCTTCCACAGGGAGGGGCTGGTCTGTACGGCGGTGGTGACTTGTCGCGCGGATCTCGACTACCTCTGGAACGACCTGACCAAGCTCGACGGGATCTTAACTTTCCAGGCGGCTGGGGAAGAGTACGTCACGACGCTGATCACAAACGACGGCCGTTTGGGGGTGCTTCAGCGCGAGAAGGTGTGCGATGTGGAGCGTGGAGGCTACGAGTTTCCGGTTGGGTCGAGCTGGAGGTCTACCTACTGCGAGGTGGCGGGGAAGATCGAGCCGCGCTGTGGCATGATCGTGGGCGGCGCTCAGGCGAGGCTCGAGAGTGGCACCCTCGAGGTGCGCGGGCAAACTTTGCCAGCGTCGTCGCGGTGGGCGCCGGAGGGTCGCTGGTCGTTGCTTATCATGGGCCGGTGGCGAAGGGGGGGCGCAACGACATCCTGGGGTTGAGGGCGACTGTGACGCTGCTAGGACACATGTTACGCTCGAGGAACCTGTGGGGCAAGCGGGTGCTGATGTTTTCCGACTCGGTGGCCGCTATGGGTGCGTTGGCGGAGGGGCGCTCATCGGCGTCTGGTTTGTTGCACCTGGCACGGCAGGCGGCAGCGGTGATCTCAGTCTTCGGGAGCAAGTTTTCCTTGAGATGGGTGGAGTCGGAGGACAACGTGGCGGACGGGCCAAGCAGGGCCCTGGACATCGGCGCGGCGGAGGCGACGAAGGAGGAGCACATTTGGGGACATACACCAAGCGCGGTGCGCGGATTTTTCGGTGGGCAAGCGAAGGTTCCCACGTCGCCTTTGCCGCCTTCGTGAGTCGGGTCTCTGGGCAGTGTCTGGTCGCTCCTGCCGACTGCGGCTGCCACGGCGGCGACGGGGTGTCCTCCGAGGACGTGGACTACGGGGAGCTGTACATCACGCTGGAGCGGGTGGCCTCGGCTCGGAGCACGCGCTCCAAGCCGTCTTGGAGTTGGCTTTTGGTGTTAGGTGGGTGCTGGCACGGAGTTGGCGCAGTCAGGGTTGCCTCCAGGCCGCCGCCACTACAGACGGAAAGAGCTCGGGCTTGGGAGAATGCGCCGTGCATGGTGCTAGCGTAGTTCAACAGGCTGGCCACGCGCGCGATGGGCGACAAGACGAACGTGGCATGCGAGAAGGCAGTGAGAGTTTTTGATCGATGCGAAGAGGCTGAGCGTCCCGTTCCGTTCGGTTTATCTTCGCGATGAAGCATTGGCCTCTTTCTTATCGGACGCGTGCTTTGTAGGGCGGCTCGGCTGCGCGCGAGGCAGCCTGCTGTTCGACGGGTTCGCGCGCATCTTCAAGGGCCACATGAACTTTCCCCCCTTGTCGGCTCGCGCGCTGAAGGCGCGGGAATGGCGGCGGCAAGGGCGGGGGGGGGGGGGGCGATGCCCCTTGAGGCCCTCGGCTTCATCATCCTGGACCTCTGCCATGCCAGCTGTGTGCTCGAGGCCTGGGCGGCTGGCCTCGTGAGCAGGATTGGGCCCAACGACGGAAAAGCGGCGCGTTTGTGGGCGCTGCGTGGACGGGCGCGCGGCGACGAGGTCGGATGGCGCCAATATTGGGAGATAGATCGAGAGGCGAGAAGGTGAAGACGGGCTCGGGCCAAGGCGTCGAGGCGCTGATGGAGTTGACGATGCGCGCGCCGCGCGCCCTTTCGGAGGGTCTCAAGGACGACGACCAGGTGATCCCCATCGCGCCCGACAAGTACCGCAGAATGTGGCAGGCGTCTTCGAAGAGGTTGGGCCTTGATGCCCTTGGCCCACCTCGTGGCATTCGACGCGCCGGCGCAGCTCAGCACGTGGCGGGCGGAGGCGATCTGGAGACAGCGAGGGGGAGGGGGCGCTGGGCGACCTCTAGTGCGTTGCAGCGCTGCACGAAGGCTCACGTCTTGATTCAGCGGCGCTCCCTCCTCCGGGCAGATCAGTCGCGAAGGGCGAGCGGTTCTGGCAGGCCCCAGGCAAGGCCATGGCCAAGGCGCCGGGGAAGCCCAGAGCGGCGGACAGGCCGCTCACCGCTCGCCAGATCGCAGCTCTTTCAGCTTTCAGGCGACAGGTTGGATTTAGGCCGCGCTTCGTCACAGGCGCGGCCTGAGGTCGGGCGTCCGAAGACGGGGCAAGGCTCTGCTGCCACTCCGTGGCGCCGCCCAGCCTCTCTCTCTCTCTCTCTCTCTCTCTCTCTCTCTCTCTCTCTCTCTCTTTCTCTCTCTCTCTCTCTCTCTCTTTCTCTCTCTCTCTCTCTTTTTTTGTTTCTCTCTCTCTCTCTCTCTCTCTCTCTCTCTCTCTCTCTCTCTTTCTCTCTCTTCTCTCTTTTCTTTTTTTTTTTTTTTTTTTTTTTTTTTTTTCTCTCTTCTCTCTCTCTCTCTCCTCTCTCTCTCTCTCTCTCTCTCTCTCCCCCCCCCTTTTTTTCTCTTTTGTTTTTTTCTTCTCTCTCTCTCTCTCTTTCTTTCTCTCTCTCTCTCTCTCTCTCTCTCTCGCCCCCTCTCTCTCTCTCTCTCTTCCCCTCTTTCTTTCTCTCTCTCTCTCTCTCTCTCTATATATATATATATATTTATATTTTTTTTTCCTCTGTCTCTCTCTCTCTCTTTCTCTCTCTCGCCCCCTGATGTTAAATGTATGTGTCTGCGAGGCTGTGCGTTTGGAGTTGGTATTTTGTTTTTTTTTGGGGGGGGGGGATCTGTGCCGCGGCGGTGCGGGGGGGCATTGTCTACGTTTTTTTCACGCTGACGCATTCCTCTCTTCCCGCCCCCCCCTCTTTCCTGCGGCGCTGTCTTAAAAGTCCGGATTGCAGGGCCTGCGGCCAGAAGGGGCAGCATGTGTCGTTGCGGGTTTCCGCGCTCTCTTGTTGTGCTTGATCGGCCTTTGAGGGCCCATAGATATCAGGTGCCTGTGGTCCCTCCTCGTTGAGGGCTGGTTTCATCATGACGTGGGCGAGTGCTCTGAATTGTACTTGGGGTGTCGACTCTGCGCATCTGCCCGCGCTTGGAAATTGGTCACCCCCTCGCATCTGCCGCTGCGGTCGGATATTCACGTTGTGGCGCCCTGGATTTTCAATCGCCGAGGCCTTCCGGTCGTGGCCAAGCTCTGGCACTGCGGGCCCCCTGTGCAGCTTGAGTCTAATGCATCCTTTAATCAACGCACTTTTATATTGCTTGTGCCCCCTCTTGTGCCGCCCCTTTCTCTCTCTCTCTCTCTCTCTCTCTCTCTCTCTCTCTCTCTCTCTCTCTCTCTCTCTCTCTCTCTCCTCGTCCTGTGCTCCGTCCTTGTCGGCTTTGCCGCCGCTCGAGTTTCGGCCCCGACCCCCCCCCCCTTCCCTGCGATGGGGGGTCCGCGCTCTCTTTCTGTGCATGATCGGCCCTTGAGGGCCCATGACGGCCAGGTACCTGTGGTCCGTCCTCGTGGAGGGCTGGTTTCAGCATGACGTGGGCGAGTGCTCTGACTTGTACTTGGGGCGTGGCTCCCCCGCGCTTGTGCTCGTGCTCGAAAGTTGGCCACCTTCTCGCTTCTGCTGCTGCGGTCGGATATTCATGTTGAGGTGCCCTGGACTTTTAAATCGCCGAGACCTTTCGGCCGTGGCCGTCTGCCCCCAAGCTCTGGGACTAGGGGCCCCGTGTGCAGCTTGATTTATAGCGCTGTTCTTGTTGGCCCTTCAGCTGCGCATCAGCTTTTTGCCAGCCGCTTTCTCGCCCGTTTTCCATCGGCCCCTCTTCCCTCTGGGTGGCGGCATTCGCTGGGCCTGCCGTCGTCGGCTTGTCGCGGGCCAGCCGCGCTGCGGGAGCTTCCGTCGTCGTCTCTCCGGGCCCCTCTCTCGCACGCGCCGCTGCTGCCCCCCCCGCCCTTGCCCCCTCTCCTTCCGGGTCGCCCCCGCCAGGGGGGTCTGTCTCAGTCTGAGCGGTTGCGCGCCGTGCTGGCGGTCTCGCTCTGCTCGTCTTCCTTTTTTATAGCTGCCTTTTGGTAGGAGTGGCCCGACCATGGCGGTGGCGCGCGCGGATTCTTGGGCGCCTAGGTGGTCGCCTCATCTTCAGGTTGAACGTCTATTTGTTTTCATTGTATTTGTTCGCGCCTTGATGTTGTCTAGTGCGAAGCCAGCCTCGGCCGTGTGATTTTCTGTGCAACGCCGACCTCCTGCCTCCTGTTTCATGGTCGCCGCGTTCGGTTCGTGCTTCCGCAAGGTCAGTGGCTTTTCTTTTCGTATAGTTTCCCTGCGTGCGTGCAGCGCTGCCTGGTTGGCCAATCCGGCAGCTTTGCATTTGTTCCCCGCTGCCTGCTGGCAGCTCAATAGCACCATGTCGCTGTTTGGGCTTCAATAGTTCCATGTCGATTTGTCTATCCTTTTGTTTCTTGGCCGCGGCATGATTCCCCGCCGCAGATTTGCACGGCTGTGGCTGGGCTCTTTTATCATGGCGCATGTGGTGAAGTTCGTGAGCGATTGGCGCCCCGGCCTGCCGACCGCGCCTGCGGGTCCTCTGCGCCGCCGACTTACAAGTGCGTGTGAATGTGTGCGTGTTGATTGGTATGCGTGCGTGCGTGTGTCGTAGTGCTGTGGGTGCGGGCATGGGTGGGTGTGAGCCTGGGCGATGGTGCGGGTGCGAGTGTGGGCGCGGGTGCGAGCGCGGGCGCCGGCGCTGGCGCGGGCGCGGGCGTGGGCGCGGGCATGGCTGTCGGCATTGGCGCGAGCGCGGTCGCGGGCACCGGGCGCAGGCGTTGGCGCGCGCAGGCATGGGCGCGGGCATTGGCGAGGGCGTGGGCGTGGGCGCTGGCGCTGGCTTTGGCGCGGAGGCGCGGGCTTGGGCTTGGGCGCGGGCGCGGGCGCGGGGGTGGGCGCTGACGGGGGCGCGGGCGCGGGCGCGGGCGCGCTCGCGGGCGCGGGCGCGGCGTGGGCGCGGCCGCGGGCTTAGGCGTGGGCTTCGGCGTCGGCGGTGGCGCGGGCGCGGGCGTGGGCGGGCGCGGGCGCGGGCGCGGGCGTGGGTGTGGGTGTGGGTGTGGGTGTGGGTGCGGGCGCGGGTGCGGGTGCGGGCGTGGGCGTGGGCGCGGGCGCGCGCGTGGGTGTTTGCGTGGGCGCGGTCGTGGTCGCGGGCGCGGGCGCGGGTGGAAGTCTGGGCGCGGGCGTGAGCCTGGGCGCGGGCGCGGGCGTTGGTGTGGGCGTGGATGCGCACGTGGGTGTAGATGGGTGTGGGCGTGAGTCTAGTCTGGGCGTCGGTGTGGGCGCAGGCGTTCGTGTGATTGTGGGCGCGGGCGCGGGCGCGGCGCGCGATCGCGGGCGCGGGCGGCGGGCGCGGGTGCGGGTGCTTGGGCGCAGGCGCGGGCGCGGGCGTCGGCGCGGGCGCCAGGCGTTGGCGGGGGGCGCGGGCGCGGCGCGGGGGGCGCGGGCGCGGGCGGGCGCGGGCGGGCGAGGGCGTGGGCCGGGGGCGGTCGCGCGCGCGCTCGCGGGGGCTGCGCCGCGCGCGCCCCCGGCCGCGGGCGCCCCGCGAGGTCGGAGCGGATAGAATTGGAGTGAGGGCGGGCCCCTGAATGAGGTTGCGCCCCCCCCCCCCCCCCTTCTCGAGCGTCGGCGAGGGGCGCTCGGGGGCGCTCGGGGCGGCGGGGGGTCGCGGGGGGGGGGGGGGGGGGGGGGCGCTGGGCAGGCGGGGAGTGACGCGTGCGCGCGCGATCGTTAGCGCGGGCGTGGGCGTGAGCGTGGTCGCATGTTTGGGCGTGGTTTGGGTGTCGGTGCGGGGTGGGGTGGGTGTGGGCGTGGGCGTGGGTGTTGGCGTGGGTGTGTGTGCGGGGTCTGGGTGTGGGTTGGGCTCAGGCGTGGGCGTGGGCGTGGGCGTAGGTGTGGGTCTCGGCGTGCGCGTGCGCGTGGGCGTGGGCTCGGTCGCGGGCGCAGGCGCGGGTGCGGGTGGAAGTCTGGGCGCGGGCGCGGGCGCGGGGGCGGGCGTGGGCGTGGGCATGGGTTTGGGCGCGGGCGCGGGCGCCAGGTCGGCCGGGCGTCGGCGTCGGTGCGAGCGTGCGTGCGCGCGTTCATCTCGATCGAGATTGGACGTGCACTCAAATGCCCGTCAGAGTTTCGGGCGAAGTTCTCGAGCGTTCCCACGCGCGGTCTCGAGCTGCGCGTAGAAGCGCGGCTCGCGGCGGCTAGGCCCTGGGGCGAACGCAGGGCAGGCCGCGCGTGGGCTCCGGCCGCTTCATTCTAGTGCGTGTAGTTTGATATGTATACATGTTTGATTGATCCGCGCCGCGCCTTCGCCGTGCAGGCCCTCTCGCGCGCGTGGCCCATTCTTCGTCGAGGTCCCCAGGGTCCGAGGTTTAGTTGCCAGCTCGAAGCCCGGGCGAGGGCTGCGCGCGCGCAGGTCTCGTGCTCCGCGAGGGTTGTTACCGCGATCGTGATTGGAAGTCTTTCTTTTGCTCCGGCATATCTGCGCGCCCGCGGAGGCGCGGGCGCCGCGCGCCCAGCGGCCTGACTGACCTTGGGCCCAACAGGAGACGCATATCGATTAGTCAGATACTCTTCACAAGTGTGTACCAGGGAGTGGGGCGGTCGCCGCCCTGCGGTTTTGCCCTGGCTTTCGTGACCGTTCATTTTGATTAATGTACGTTAGATCCGGAGTAGTTCGCTTCTCCTTTTTCTCAGCTGGACACGCCGCGCACCAGAGCCTTTGCAGATCGCGACGTTGCCCGCAACCCTGGTGCAAGATGGCTGCGTGCGTTTGCAGAGATAGAAAAGTTTGTATGCGACGCATCGCGGGCACATCCACGCGGCGCTGTCTCTGCGCCAAGCAATTTTTGTTTGAGGGGGGGTCGCGACCGCTGCCAGCGGACGGAATGTACCAAAAAGTGTTCAACAGGCGGGCGCGCCGCTTGCAGCCTGGACCGTGGCGGGCGCGTTCGCACCAGAACTTCAGAATGGTCGGCCTGGTCGGCATGGTTGTATTTCCTAGCGTGAGTAGTTTCAAATTGGGCATCCCCTGTGCTTTTGAAATGTTCCAATTCATTTGTTTTAGCGCTGTGTTTCGGTCTGCGCGTTTCATCATCGCACGTTTCCCCGGGAGAGGTCGCCCAGAAAGTCAGAGACATTTGGGCCTGCAGTTCAGCCCCCATGCTCTCGTGCCAGTGCCCATGCTACCGCGTGCAGCTGGAACGCCCCAATCTGACAGCGACGTTGGAATACGAAGGCATATGCAAACACGTGTCTCACTGACATCATTGAAAGATATCCAGATTCTGCGTATTCCCGCTTCGGCGCTCACGGTGGTAGCCGGCTGGGCGAAGGCGTTGGCAGTGCATAGTGGTCTATGCCGCCACTCGCCGCGCGCGTCCATGGCGGCGACTGGTTTCGCGGCAGACCGTTGACTGCGTCTGCGTGCATGCCCGTCTTGTGCGCTGGTGAAGGCCACGGGCATCATCCACAAGGAATTGTTGGTGTGTTCGCCTCTGTCTGCTAGGCGCTAGTGCGCGTGTGGGCACGGTGCGGACGGCGATCACCTCCTGCGTCTCCCTGTCTGCACCTTGCAGAGCAACAGTCTCGGGCTCGCGCTCGCCGCATATGCCGCAGCTTCCCACCATTGCTCCAAGCAGCGATTTCCCGCCCAGGGGCAGCTAGCGTGGCGGAGGCGGTGGGCCATTCAGTGCGCGCGCGAGCTGGCCAGCCAGGTGCGCTCAGGACGCGCGGCCCCGCATCGCTGGCAGCCGATCCGAGTCGCTGAGTTTCGCGCGCCAGCTGGGCTCGGCGAGCTTGCGTATCGGACAAGGGGTCTTTTCCAGAGGCCTGTCGGGGTCCTCAGGAGGCATCGAGAGATTCCGGGGGTACCTCAGAGGCCTTCGCTGCCTGGCCCTCGGCAGTCTGGCCCGCGCGGCGCAGCGCGCTCGGTCGACTCGCCCAGCGCGGGCGGCTCGGGCGACGAGGGCGGTCCGCGTTCTCGCCTGGCAAAGCCTCGCGCTCAAGCGCCGCCTCGCCAATGTTGCAGGCGCTTCTCGGCGGCTGGATTTCCGCGGCCTCGGCTGCGCTGCGGCCCGGGATCTGCGCGCAGCAGAGGGGGTCATAAATGGAACGGGCGCAGCCCCCCCCCCCTGCCCCACCGCCACTGCCGCCGCCACCTCCCGCCCCGAATCTACCCCGCAATCGAGCAGAAGATGCGCAACAGTCGCGCCGACGTCGGCTAGGCCCCCAAGGGCTCGATGGGGAGCGGTTCCCCGTATATATTGACCGACGCCCCGACGATGCCTTTCTCCAGTCAAACGAGTCCCAACGATGCGAATGCTTCGGGTTTGCTCGAACTGAATTTTGAAGCTCGGGCTTTTTGAGGCCCCCGGTGGCGCGTGTTTCACCGCGGATGACAAGGATTCCAACGCCCTGTGGCTAGCGTTTGGGCTTTATCGTCTCGCTCGGTGGTTGCGAATGATAGGCAATGCACCTGAACGATGCCGAGGAATTGATGCGTCAGCGATGGCAGTGGTTGCACCTCCATGATTGCACAATCCCTGAAGTCGATTAGGGCCGAAGGTGAAGGCCCACTTATCATCGGGCATATTCCCGGCATTTACCCGGCGGTCAAACTCAAGCGCTTGGACGCACACAACCGGGCCCCCGCTCAGGGCCGACGTCGTTGCTCCAAAAGCGAAGCGCCGTTGTTTTCGGAGCATTGGCAGTTTCATCAGGCTGCTCCCGGTGTCCCTCTATCGGTCGATCAGTCGGGCCTTCGTGCGTATGTCCAATCAAATGGACCCAGGCTGTTCCTTTGCGTCTCCTGTTAGTTCTGTGCCCGACCTCATTGATCAGTATGCCCACCTTCTATTGGCCCCTGATTCCGCTCCGCGTCTCTGTCGGGCCTGTCAGGGGCCGATTGCCGGTCCAGGCCGCGTTGTTGGAGGCGCTGTGCAGGCGCGCGAGGTCATTGACTTTGATGAGATTTTTGATTGTTCGGATCGCCTCTTTGCGAGGCTTGATGCGAGCGAACACGACGGAGACAAGCCACGTTGCATCACGGATTTGCGCAGTAGGCGTTCGCACGTGTTCTTCGGAGGCAACATATTCCACAGGTTATTGCGATCGGACGGTCTGACAAGCCCGGAGCAGGGTTCAGGAAGGGCTCCTGGGGATGAGGCTGTTCGTCGTGAGGGGCCTCGTGATTGTGCAATTGTGTGGTATACCGATAGCTTGCCCCCTCGATGGGACGATCCTGCATGCTGTGCTAAAGTGGTTTGGAATTTCGGGCTGATTCTCGGTGCCCAGGACGTCGCTGCATTATCTTGCTGGTAAGTATGTAGACTTTCTCATGCTAGCGTCAAAGGCTTGCCTAAGTCATTGTCTTCAGCGCATGGTGTGGCATGTGCGCGGATCCACGGTCAGATTCGATTCCGCCGATCCAATTATGATCGGGCCATCTGCGGTTGCGGTTCCCTGCGTGGAGGTGCCATTTTTGTCCACTCCTGCCGCAGCCAGTGCATCTGTTGTAATCCACAAGAAGGAGGCGTTTGTTTTCTCATGACGCGCCACAGACATGGTAGAGCAGTTCCTGGTCCCGTGCCTGGGTGCATCTCCACCCTGCCTTCGCAAGCAACAACAGGCTTAAATTCGTGGACGTCCGAGTCGATGCCATAACATTCGCCTCTGTGATCTTGGCGGGTTTGTGCTAGTATGTAGTGATGTATGCTATTTCTACTTCGACCGGGATAGAATTGGAAGCGCATGCGTGGCATGTGCCATCGCATCTTTTCGCCATCCAAACACGTGGGGCTCTGCCGGGCAGCAGTGCCGGGTCAGAAGATCCCCAATGCGCGCCTCCCAGGGCGCGGAAGGACAATTATCGGCGGCACCCCAACATACTTGTACTATGCGCGCGTTTCTCCCCCAGGGGCGACGCGGGCGCCGAGATCTTATGGCGCGCGTTGTGGCGGGCGCTTTTTTGGCCACGCCGCTCAGGAAACGATGTGCTATGATATGTGCGCGCTACATGTTCGGGTCGGGCGCGCGCGCCCAAGGAGGACGTATTGTAGCTTAGTATCAGCGCGTCTCTGCGCGCCCCGAATGACAGCAACGGCGGCGGCGGGGGGGTTCAGGGATTCCCCGCCAGATCACCTCGGTCATGTACAGCGTCGCAGCGCTGGGGGGGCCAGTGGCAGCCCGACGGCCCCGCCAGGGGCGTGGCGCCCGCCATTGTCTCCGGCGCCACTTCGGAGCCCGCGCGGGAGCTCGCCCGCGCCCTCGCGGAGGTGCTCCAGGCCAGTGCGCCAGGGCACTCACGTTTGCAGCAGGCGGTGAATAGTCTCCACGGCCTTGTCGGGGCGGCCGCGCCCTCGACGGGGGCGGCGGCGACGTCCAGCAACTTCGAGCAAAACCGAGTGATCCAGCAGGCCCAGACCAACGCGGCCACCCTGCAGGCCGCAGTCGCGGACCATGGGGGCCAGATCGGGGCGATCTACGCGGCGATTGCTGACGCGGCTGAGGACTCGCGGAGCGCGCGCAAGATAATGGGGCGCATGATGGGCGTTCAGAATAGGACATCATCTACGTTGCCGCTTCAGCCTCAAACGCCAGTCAGGTCGCCTGGCATCCCATGCGCCGCTGGCGCACTTGCCAGCTGGCCCTTCTCCCAAGGGGCCCGCAGGTGGCAGCGGCAGCAGCGAGCCCGCCCATGCCCCTCCAGATAACAGTGGCCGCCCACGAGCACGCCTTCAAGATCCTCTTTGTTGGCGCCCAGGGGCAGATGATGGCGCAGCTCTCACAGGGAATCGTCAGCGCTGCAGGCGCCGTCATTCCTAGCGGTAAATGGCGGACTCAGGTTGCGAAATGTAAGGGATTGAGCCAGTGGGTAGCAAAACGCAACATATTGGGCATGCCCCAGGGCAACCTCGTGGCTGTGTCCAGCTACACCAAGGTCGGGCAGCTGCAATTTTCAAATGCCCTGCATGACGGGGTCTGGAGCGACGCTGAGTAACGAGTAATGGCTGTCCAATGTTCATCCACGCATGTGGACAGACGCTCGGTGCTTAACGCTTGCGGAGTTATTTTGCCATTGCTCCGCTTGTTCTCTCTCCTTGTCCCAATGGTATCCGGTGGGTGGGCGGCTTATCAGACTTGCGTCTTCATCGGATTTTCGCGGCCCCGTCGGAAAGCGGACTCGCGTTCGCCATCCAACGCATTGCTTG
The DNA here is from genome assembly GCA_963575745.1 of Prorocentrum cordatum. Classification (NCBI taxonomy): domain Eukaryota; class Dinophyceae; order Prorocentrales; family Prorocentraceae; genus Prorocentrum; species Prorocentrum cordatum. Next base: position 589,830 of record CAUYUJ010015227.1, read on the forward strand.
CATCATCCCCCTCCTTCGCCTGCGAGTCTTTTTGCGCCCCCGTGGCCGCGGCGCGCCGCGCGGGCGTCGATGCTTGCGTCGCTCCCGAGGGGGCGCCCCGCGCAGCGCTGAGGGCGAGCAGCGCGTCCTATCATGGATGGCTTTGGTGGCGTTGAATAGTGGGCGTGGTTCGCTGCCGTCGCTCCGCCGCTCCTCGCGGGGATCTGCGCGCGCGCGGCAGTAGTTGCCGCGCGGAAGGGGCGTCGCGCAGCGAGCTGACGCATGAGAGCGCCTGCCTGATCTTTCCAGCTGGTTTGCTGTTTGCCACCCCCCCCCTGACTGCCTGGTCGGGCCGCGCGAGCGCGGGCGTTCAACTCGGCTAAGATTGGGTTTGCGCGCGGGTTTCCGTCGGAGTTCCGGGCGATGTCCTCGAGCGTTTTCACGCGCATAGAAGTGATTGCACGATCGCATCGGTCTTTTGAGCTTTTCAAAGAAACATCGCGCGTAACGTTTGTCCATTCGGATCTTTGGGCGGGGATCGAACGCATGGCGAGCCGCGCGAGGGCTCCAACCGCTCAGTTTCAGTGCGTGTAGTTCGATCCGTATACGTGTTTCATTGATCCGTGCCATTTTTTTGTTTTTTCAATGTAGTATTGTTGTTTTGCCGCGCAGCTCCCCATGCGCGCGGGGCCCACTTTGCATTGGCCCCATGGGCCCGATATTTAGAAGCCAGCTCAAAGCCCAGAGGAGGGCTGCGCACGCGCGTAGGGCTCATGCCCTGCAGGAATTGTTGATGAATTGCGGATTGGAAGTTGTTCTCTCTTGCTCAGACACGCCTGCGCGCCCGCGGCGACGCGGGCGCCGCGCGCCCGGCAGCCTGACCTGGAGCCGAACAGGAGACACATATCGACGAACAACATATTCTTCACAAGTGGGTGTAGGTGTGGATGTGGGTGTGGGCGCGGGCGTTGGCGTGGGCGCGGGCGCGAGCGCGGGCGCGGGCGCGAGCGCGGGCGCTAGCGTGGGTGTGAGTGCGCGTGAGAGAGAGAGAGAGAGACAGAGAGAGAGGGAGAGAGAGAGAGACAGGGAGATGGAGAGAGAGAGAGAGAGAGAGTAGGTGTGTGTATGTTGGAACGTTGGTTGGTGTGCGAGCGTGCGTGCCTGACGTGTTGCTTGCGTGCGTCGTGGTGCTGTGGGTGTGGGTAAGGGTGTGGTGTAGGTCTGTGCTTGGGCGTGGATGTGTGTGTGTGGGTGTGATTGTGGCTGCGGTTGTGTGCGCGTGTGTTTGGGTTTAAGTGTGGGTGTGCGTGTGGACAGGGGTGTGGGTGTGAGTGTGGACGCGCGCGCGCGCGTGTGTGTGTGTGGACGTGCGTGTGAGTGTGTATGTGTGTGTGTGTATGTTTGAGTGTATGTGTGTGTATGTGTGTGTGTGGTGCGGGCCTGGGCGTAGGCGTGGGCGTGAGTGCGGGTGTGGACGTGGGAGTGATCGTGGACGCGGACGTGGCCGTAGGCGTTGGCGTGGGCGCGGGCGTGGGTGTGGACAGGGGTGTGGGTGTGGGTGTTGGCGTCCGCGTGCGCGTGCGCGTGCGCGTGGCGTGGGCGTGGGTGTGGGTGTGGGTGTGGGCGTGGTCGTGCGCGTGGGCGTGAGCGCGGGCGCGGGCGTGGGCGTGTGTGCGGGTGTGGGCGTGGGCGCAGGCGCGGGCGAGGGCGTGGGCGTGGGCGCGGGCGTGGGCGTGTGCGTGGGCGTGTGCGTGGGCGTGGGCGTGGGCGTGGGTGTGGGCGCGTGCTTGTGCGTGGGCGTGGGCGTTGGCGAGCGTTGCCGTGCGTGAGAGCTTGGGCCTGGGCGTTGGCGTTGGCGTGGGCGTGGGCGTGGGCGTGGGCGTGGGTGTTGGCGAGGTCGTTGGCGTGGGCGTGGGCGTGGGCGCGGGCGCGGGCGCGGGCGCGGGTCAGGGTCTCACTGTGGGTGTAGGTGTAGGTGTGAGTGTGGGTTTGGGTTTGGGTGTGGGTGTGGGTGTGGGCATGGTCGTGGGCGTGGGCGTGCTCATGGGCGTGGGTATGGGTGTGGGTGCTTGGGTGCTCGGGTGTACGTGGATGTGGGCGTGGGCGCTGGCGCCAGCGCGCGGGGGGGGATGTGGGGGGGAGGGGGAGGGGGAGTCACCCTGGTTCTGTTCGGCGGCGCTGAAATTTTCGGGGGGGTGCCGGGGTGACCCCGTCCTTCCCCCGACTCAGACGCGCCGCCGAATGCGCCCGACGCAAGCGCCCGCGGAAGGCGCTCCATCTGATAATGATGACAATGCTGATAACAATGGTGGTGATGATTGGTCTTTCTTGCAATGCCGATGATCAAGGGTGATGAGGATAATGAATGATAGCAATAACATTGATGCTGTTGCTGCTGAGGAGGACGAGGAGGAGCAGGAGCAGGAGGAGGAGGAGGAGGAACCAGAGGAGGAGGATGAGGAGGAGGAGCAGGAGGAGGAGCAAGAGGAGGAGCAGGAGGAGGAGGAGGAGGAGGAGGAGCAGGAGGAAGAAGAGGAGGAGGAGGAGCAAGCAGCAGGGGGAGCAGGAAACCGACGACGACGACAACGCCGACGACGACGGTTGCGGCGAGGGCCGCGCCGAAACCGAAGGCGACGACGCCGACGGCGCCGAGGGCGACGACGGCCGCGGTGCCGATGCCGAGGGCGACGACACTGATGGCGACGACAGCGACGATGGCGTCCATGCTGGTGGCGGTGGCACCGCGCCGAGGCCGCCCCCGGCGGCGGTGGCCTTCCCGCTGGCCGAGGGGGGGCGCGCGCCCGAGGAGGAGTGGCGGCCGCCTGCCCCATCCCAACGCCCGCCGCGGGCCCCCGCGGGGGCGTCCGCGGCGGGCTAGCCGCCCTTCGGTTGGGGGGGGGGCGGGGATGAAGATGGTGAGGGCGAGGACGAGGATGATGAGGACGGTGCTGTCCACGATGACGATGCTGCTGCTGCTGCTGCTGCTGACGACGACGATGATGATGATGATGATGATGATGAAGATGATGATGATGATGATGATGATGATGATGATGATGATGATGATGATGATGGTGATGGTGATGGTGATGCTGAGCATGATGGTGATGATGATGGTGGTGCTGATGATGAAGATGAAGATGCTAATGATAATGATGATGATGATGCTGATGATGATGATGAGGATGATGATGATGATGATGATGCTGATGCTGATGCTGATGCTGATGCTGATGCTGATGCTGGTGTTGTTGATGATGATGATGATGATGATGACGACGACGACGACGACGATGATGATGATGATGATGATGATGATGATGATGATGATGATGATGAGGATGATGAGGATGATGAGGATGATGATGAGGACGATGAGGATGATGAGGACGATGAAGATGATGTGGAGGAGGATGAGGAGGAGGAGAAGGAGGAGAAGGAGGAGTGGGAGGAGGGGGAAGAGGAGGAGGAGGAGGAGGAGGAGGAGGAGGAGGGAGGAGGGGGAAGAGGAGGGGGATGAGGCGAAGAGGAGGAGGGGATAAGGGGAAGGTCGAATTCGCGGGCCTCGGGGTGTCGAGGGTCTGGCGCCCGCCCAGCCCCTTCCTCAGAGGAAGTGCACGAGCTGGCCGACGGGCCTCACGAGCTCGAGCTTGTCCTCGAACTTCCTGTCGCCAAGGCTACGAGCTTCTTGAAACTCATCGCCTCGGTCTGCGTGCTGGGGCCAGACCGCCCCCGTTCGCCCCTTCGAACTTGGTGTCCAGCTCCGCGTCCAGCTCCACTTTGAGCTGCAGGTCCTCCTCCACCGCGTACAGCTTGGGCATCAACCGCTTGGGGTCTCAGGTGCCCAGCGTCCACCACGTCGTTGGTTCTGACCCTAGGCGAACCGTTGGGAGAAAGCCTGAGGCTGGTCGGCCCTCGCTTCACGCCAATTGGACCTCCCTCTCCGCCACTTCCCAGCTGCCGCGGTGGGGGGAGTGGCGGCTGAATCTCCTGCATCCCCCCGCGCCCTCCTGCCCACTCGGCTGGAGGCGCGCTTTGTCGAGGTAGGTGTTCTCGTTGGAGCCCCCTGCCAGAGGGAGCGGATCCCGTAGCGTGGGAAGGCGTGCCCTTTGGGGAAGGGGCATCATTAAGGGCAGCATCCGCCAGCCCACCCTGCTTTGCCGGCATCACACCTTGGCAGAGCAGCTCCCCGACGACGGTGTCGTTCTCAAGGTCGATGATCTGGTGATCGAACCTCTCCGTGGCCACGGCATCGACGTCGGGCTTGGCTATGCCGTGGGGGAGGCTCTCTGCAATGTCGTCGGGGTGGCCCGTGTCGTCGCCATGCGGCTCCGTGGACATGTGAAGCAGGCCGCCACGCATCGCGTTGCTTAGCATGGTGTTCTTCTCCTCTTTGGCTTCAGTGAGCCGTATCTCCTTATCACGAACTCGTTGATGAAGTGCTGCCATCCTTTCCTCGTAGACGCTAGATCCCTATCTACGAATTGCTGCTCTTGATGGTGTCGACCTTGGTGTACATCATGCTAGCCACTGCGCCCATTCGAAGCTTGCCTATGGGGGTGGTAGCGTCGATGAAATGCCCGAGCTTATTGTGGGGGCCGATGCCTTTTTTCAGGTTGCTCAGAACCTCCAGTCCCTTCGTGGTGGCTGCTGCGCATGGTAGTCGTAACTTCAACCGTCGGCGTTGCTGCGCCCAGGCTCCGCATCTAACGCGTATGAAGACTGACTTGGCGATTTCATTGGTGTCTAGGGTCCCCAGCTGGTTGACGGCGACCAGCCTGTGCCCTTGAGGGTTCTGCATGTACTCCTTCAGAAACCTTGGGGAGCCTCCACAACCTGTGAGTGGAAGCTGTGTTCCAGGGGCATGTAGTTGTAGGCATTTTCGCATTGCACACCTCCTTCACCCTCTTTTTTCCAGTGGTGCCGCGTTTCCTTCCTGGTGCTTGCCGCTCGACGGTGCGCAACTGGCCGCCGTGTCCACCTTGCCTGGTCGCCCTTGCCGGACATGGGGAGCACGTTTGCGGCGAGATGCGCAATCTTGCCGATCCTGGCGACCGCCTCGTCCATCTCCGCCGCGAATTGAGTGCCCCTCGGCCGCCGCGTGCATGGTGGTGGCGAGCTTTGCCCGCACGTCCGCCACGATGTTGGGGTCCGTCAGCCTGCGCTGGCTGGCAGACACAGCTTCGCATTCCGCCCCTGCTATGTGCGCCTTGACGTGATGGCACTGCTGGACATACTTGAAGCCATCCGTCGACTGCGCGAAGTGAGCGACGCATGCGTCGGGGGTCTTGCTCTTGATCTGGTGTTCCTTGGCCTGGTTGCCAAGCTTGATGACTCCAGTGAAGGGCGGTCGGCGATCTGCGAGACAAAAGCTGCGCCCAAGTGCTCGCCCATGGCCGATGATTGTGGCGGCGAAGCGGGGACAGGAGCATGCTTTGAGCATGGGGGCGGATTGGTGGTTGGGCCGGAACCCATCGATGGCAACTTCCATACATTCGTCCTCAGTTGCGAGGGCATCTTGGGCCATCTGCTGGGGGGAGGTTCCTTGACGATACCGCGCGCATCGTTGATCTCATATCTGATGCCGAGGTTCAGGGGCGGGATTGCTGATGTGGGATAGGCGAAGGCCCCTTGCATGAATCCTGGCTCATCCCCCCAATGCCGAGTCATGTCGAGGAGCGCCTCTGGAACCTCAGCTTCTGCTCGTGCCTGCCGGGCCTCAGGTCGCGCGCAGTTGGCGAGACGATGGAGAAGGGTGTCTTCAGCTCCACATCGGCATTTCCCATCAGATCGGCACCCTGCAAGCTGAGCCCGCCGTTGGGCCCAGGCTCCACCACGCGCCACTTTCATCAAGCAGGACTCCTGGTGGGCCGTGTATCGTTGGCTTTTGGCCGAGATCATGGGCGCTGAGATGTCGAAGGTCATTCTCGTCTCGCCACCTCACCCCATCTTGATAGCCAGCGCCTTCTCATGCTGACACTGACCCCCATTGCTGCAGCATGGTGAGTAAGATGCCTGGCTTTCGCTGGTCCACTTGCACTTCACTCCCTCGGTGGTTGATCCATCGTAGCCCCGTCTTCGGAGTCCGTCCTGCTCGCTGGATGGAGATCGCTGCACGTTGCAGCGGATCTCTGGCATTGCTCCAGCTGCTGCATAGCCCTGGGATCTCTACTGCCCGCCTCCACAATGTAGAGAGAAGCGTGAGTGGATCAGGAGCCTGCTGTGGTTGCGATACAGCTGTCCAGACCATTCGAGACTATTGTAATGCTGGAGCCATCGCTATCGCGATCGTGGGGTCTCGAATCAGTGCCATCTTCGCAGTTGTGGAGACCGCGCCATGGCACGGTTTGAGGATACTCCCACAGTCACGCCGTAGTTTGTGTAATTCTGCATCTGAAAGGCCATTGGGTTCCACGCCATACGTAGCTGCTGGTCGGGCTCCAGTGCGGTGTATCTCACTGGTTTTGTGAGCCTGTTGCCCAAGGAGTCGTCGTCTGTAGTGCCCAAGCTTCTTAAGACGTAGTCGGTAGACTCGCCGTCCGTCTTGGCGCTTCCTCCTCGCGTGCTTGGCCAGCCGACGTCGTCCACCTGCGTAGTCCGTGCCCAGGTAGGTGGCGCTCCTCTGGCTCATGTTGCGCTCTAGACCGAGAAGCTTGACGATTTCCTTGCTGATTCTGACCGAGCTGGCAACGACCGTCAGCTTCTCGTTGAGTCGAGCTCCCAGGCGCTTGGCGGTGGCGAAATAGTCTTTCCCAGCCTGCACTGCCTGTGGGTCCGCGACGTCCTTGGCATCGCGGCTGACGCCCAGCGAGGCGTCGCCAATGTAGGGCGAGAACCTCACCAGTGGGTGGAGATTGACGTATTGATCGTATTGCTCCAGACGCCGTGGTGTTGGCGGAGGCGTATGATCCGAGGCCCTTTCCATTGGTTGTATATGACCTTCGTCATCGCCATTGGCATGCCCAGTCGGATCCACTTATCCCTCGTTTCATCAAGGGAGATGGTCTCACAGTACTTGCTGTAGTCTGCGATGGCCGTGGCTGTGCGGCTCCCAACGGATACGTTTTGCTCCGCATCCGCTGCCACGATCCAGTCACTATCAATCGCACTCTTGTTCCTTGCCGCACCCCAGACAGGCCGTGTCAGCTGCTGTTGCACGTGAGACAGTGCTGGCTTCCTTAGACGCTGCAATACTCGAAATGCCATTGAATACACTATAATGAGCCTGTGGCCACCTGCTGCCTTGGGTAACGTCGGCATCACCATCCACGTGGCCTGCGTAGGAAAGAGCCCCAGTGCTTCGCATGCCTGCATGATGTCGCACAAGGCTTCCAGCGCGTCGTCACTCAGGTGCTGCAGGTGAGCGGGGTGGAAGCCGTCGAGGCTGCCAGAGGTCTTCGCGCTGAAAGAGTTGGAGGCCCTCTTGCTGTCCTCAGGTGTCGGCCGAAAAAGGGTTCATCGGTCAGGGATCCATGCCTCTGGGGCTGCCTTAATAGCTTTCCAAAGTATTGCATGTTTGTCCTCAATGTCATTCAACATGTAATGCGGGTGTCCTGTGATGCCGTGCTCGCAATCATTGACTAACGCGTGCGCTTGCGCGTCTCTGACTCGGTTAAGTCGATGAAACTTGCCTGCGCCACCAGCGCAAGCACCATCACACCATTCCTGCCATCGCTTGTTGGAGTCCTTATTGGCGAGCTGCATGGCGTAGTTGATGTCTTATCAAAGTCCTCAAATAGGTGGATGATACCACCACGTGTGCACGCCCTCTGGACTAAACGCCTTGCTAGTTGCACCGAGGAGTCCAATCTCGCGTTGAGATTCTGCCCGATGTACTCTCTAGTGGGGAAACCTTGCACCTCGTCGTCGTAAGCGAGTCGCCCCGCAGCATCTCCAGCTCCTTTCGCCGTAATCAACCCATGCATACTGTCCCGAAGCCACTTCCAACCGTCCGCAGTAGCCTGCACTTCCTCATCAGATGTACTCTCGTGAGATCGCTCAACCCACTGTGGTTGCAGCGATCGCGCATAGAAGCTGGCCTTGACATCAGTGCTAGTCAGGTGTCCAATACGCATCGCAGCTCGAGCAGCCCATCTTCCCCATATCTTAGATAGGAAAATCCACGCCACCGTCGCCGTCTCCTCCTTAGCCATACGAAGGCTTACGCATCATAACCTCGTTCCAGCGACCAAGTATCATCCTGAAGGAAAGGTCCTGCGGTGCTTCGTGTTCTGCACGCTGGTGGCCGCCTCCGCGAGCTACTCTTTCGTCAAGGTGGAAGGTTGCTCGCCTTCTTTCCAGAGGAGAATGAGGAGGAGGAGGAGGAGGAGGATGGTGGTGGTTCCGCTGATGGTGATGGTGATGACTACGATGATGGTGGTGCTGGTGGTGGTGACTGTGATGATGGTGCTGGTGGAATGGGATGATGTTGATAGTGGCAATGGCGCGTGATGACGACGATGGCCGTGGTAGTTGTGGTGGTACGAAAATGGTGACCTGGGCTGTTACACGCTATGTGCGTACTTTGTAACTTGATTGTTTCTCGCCGCAAGAGGTTGGACCTCAGAAGAGGTCGTCAGGAAGGGGCCTGGCAGGTTTCAGCTGGCATAGCAGACCCGTTGTAGATTCCAACGCAACCTACAGTGTCCGAGGAGTTCGAGGGTTCCCCCTGGAGGTCCTGGGGGGTTTCTGGGCCTCCCCCCAGGGAGTTCGTGGAGGGTTCGAGGGTCGCCCCGGGGGGTCTTGGAGGGTTTGAGGCCCCCTCGGGGCGGCCTTTGATGGATTTTGGAGGGTTCTAGTGCCCCCGTGGTCCCCCCCGGGGCCCAGGAAGGCCCTGGAGGGTTTTGAAAGGTTCCATCGGGGAGGGTTGGAGGGAGCGTTTCAGGACCCCCATGTGGGTGTCCTGAAGGGTTCGATGATCCCCGCGGGGGGTCCAGAAGGGTTTCAGGGTCCCCCCGTGGATTCCTGGAGGGATTCCAGGGCTCCCTTGGAGGTTCCTGGAGGGTTCGAGGGGCCCCCTGAAAGACTCCTGGAGATTCGAGGGCTTCCTTGGGGGGCCCCAAAGAGGGTTCGAGGGCCCCCCCAGGACAGGAGGGTTTCAGGGTCCTCCCGGAGGCTCCTGGAGCGTCTGGGAGAGTTCCAGGGTCCCTGGGCTGGTGTTTCCTGGGGGTTCGGGGATGCTCCAGTGTCCCTCCTGGAGGCTCCTGGGGGGTTCGGGCCCCCCCAAGAGGTTCCTGCGGGTTCAGGGGGCCCTCGCGGGTCACAGGAGATTCCCAGGGGCCACCGGAGCGTCGCTGGAGAGTTGCAGGGGCCCCTGCAGGATCACAGGAGAGTTCCCTGGAGAGTTCCAGATGCCTGGCGATTCCTGGGAAGTTCCAGGGTCCCTCGCTGGCCACTGGGGTGTACCAGGGGCCACCAGAGGATCGCTGAAGAGTTCCTGGCCCCCCTGGAGGGCCACCTGGGAGTCCCTGGAGAGATCCAGCTGCAGGCCGATTTCTGGAAAGTGCCAGGGAGCCCTCGCGGGTCACTGAGAAGTTTCGGGGGCCACACACCAGAGGGTCGCTGGAGAGTCCAAGGGGCCCCTGGAGGGTCATCAAAGACTTCTTGGAGAGTTCCAGCTGCTTCCTGGAAAATTTAACTTCGAGGAGTTCGTAATTTGTAATTTCAAACTGCCCCGGGTGGTCAATAGCCCAGGATAGGGCGAAAGCCAGATTAACCCCCACACATTTAGATGCGCTAGCTCGCGATGATGTTGTAACTATTCGCGTGCATGTACCGGCTGCAGCTAAACTTGAAGTAGTTGTAAGAGAGGATGATTTCCCCCCTAAATCCGACATCGCAGCGAATCCCAAGAAAGCCAGCAAAAACTGGCACACCGAACTCAAGGTTTGGCTTCGCAAGACATTATGTTTGGGATGTACGGTCTCTGAGTCTCTGTATAGCGTCCAACGTCATTGCATCCCGCTACGTGCGCACATGGCAGTTCGTGAAGAATGAGCAATGATGGGCCTGTTTTCCACCACCACCACCATGAGTTGGAGGGGGAGGGGTCCTCCTTTTCCACCTCCTCCTCCTCGTCGTCCTCCTCCTCCTCGTCCTCCACCTCCTTCCCCCCTCCAAGTTGTGGTGGTGGTGGAGCCCATCAAGCATTGCAAGCAAGAGGGCCCCGTTCGCCTGCGATCGGCTTTGCGAGGTCGCACGGGCGCCGAAACCCTTGACACTCGAGGCTTCCTCGGGAACGGCTCGCCGGCAGCCGCAGAGAACTGCACACTAGCAGAGGTCAAGCAGTGGCGAAGCGTCCTGGCGTGCCTATAGGCCCACCAAGCAATGTTCTAAGAAGCCTCTGTGGTTTCCACGAAGTGTTCTTAGAATATGTCTGGATGGGCCTCTCTTGTTTTAACACATCGGGCGCATAATCTAAGAACGTTGTTTTTGTCATTCGAACATTTTGGGGTTCTAAGAACATGTCGTGGTAGGCCTATAGGATTGCCGGGACGTTCGGTCCCTGCTCAAATCCATGGACGGTGAGAACGCTTTCCTCAAGGGTTCGACCTATGAGAAGCTGGCTGCTGCGACCTGTGAGGGTTCAGGAAGGCTTCACGCTGCCTCCTGGCATTATTCAAGTCTTGCGCGCCCTGCCTGGATGCTTTGGCTACGACGAAAGTCGCCGCTGTCTTCGATGTTTAAGACCAGGTACAAGCGCCAAGGACTCGCCTGGAGCTTCCCCCCTGAAGCTACTCAACATCATGCGCTCCGTTGGCGTCAATCCAACGAGCTTCGACCCCGAACTCGAATCTGCCCCGAACAGCGGCCCAACATCTGGACGACCTGTATGACTGAGCAATGAAGAACATGGTCGACTGTGGACGACAGGTCGAACATGCACTTGGGAAATGCAAGCTCAATCAAAAATGCTTGCACAATCTGCGCCTTGCGATAGATATACAACGGCACAGGGGATTTGTGGTAATGGGTCAAGATGGATGTATCACATCGGCCATATCACCAAAAGTTGTTTCTGACGTGTTCGCCAGCTTTCGCGGCGCCTTCGACTGGGCATTCCTCGCGCAGATTTTGCCAATGGTCGCCGCCGTCTTCCGCCAGCTAGCTAGCGTCGCTCAAGAGCTGTCACTAGGAAGCTCATCAGCGACCCCAAGAGGATTACGTGTCCTCGAATACGCCCCGCAGGTGTGGTAGACGTTCATTGCGACTTTAGGCGAAGCGAAAACCAGGACGACGCAAAGAAAGGCTAACGGCTAACGGCATTCGAGGAGCAAGCTCGGGCGAGGAATTTGGTTGATGATACATCTGTCGCACATCTGCACGATGGTATTTGCATGTCTCATCGACTTCAGTTGAAAACGAGCCACGCTGCCGAGGCAGTGGCAACAGCTCATAACCTTGACGAGGCAGATCCCGCATATATGACTCAATGAGGTGTCACTGAAGGCGCTACGTCATATATGCGGACTGGGTGGTCCCGTTGTCCAGGTATCCCTGAGTACTGACGCGGAATCAGTATACAAGTTTTTTTTGTAGGGATCTCCAGATTCTTACCGAACGTTCGTGACTCTGTCATACCCGTTGGGTACGTGGGCTGTTGGACATACTGGTATTGTATATCATGTGCAATGGTGTGATATAGGTAATCTCATTGCGGACGACCATACTCAGGGTAGTATTGATAGTGGCCCCATTCTGGAAGTTTGTTGGCGAGGCAGTCTTTCCAACATGACCTCAACGTTGCCATTCCTTTCAGAGGCCATCCAGAGGAGAAGCCGCCTGGGAAGCCAGGAGACTGGAAAGTTAAGTATCCTTTGCATTATACACTTCTTTGGGCGATCGCTCTCTTCATGTCGCCCCTGTCCTTTTGCACGCCTCCTGTTCGGCGCATCTCGAACGCTCGGAAACGAGCAGCTTACGAACGCCCTTTTCTGGGCGCGCTCAGGTCGGGCAGCGCCGCCGTAAGGCTGCTCGGAAGAGAGCCACAAGTATTTCTTGTAGTGCGTGGTACACACTGCCTCGTGCGTCATACACTCAAAGTCAACGGTCGCGTGACGTCGGTGAGGGATATTCCCGACTCCCGATCTCGGGGCCTGCTGGTCTCCAATTGTGCCTGACGCTGTGGGAATGGGCCACCGCGGCCAACTTCTGTCAGGCCTCGTCAGTCTCTGGAACTCCAGGGGCTAACGCCGGGCAAACGCGCCATTGCGATTTTTCCGGGTCGCTTTCCCGTAACGTTTTTTTTTGAGGCGCATGTTTTTTGCCAACGTTAGGTATCAGGCGCAGCGATGTCTCTCCCCCGGCTTACAGAAGCGTTTGGGGAACCAGTGGCGCGCTCTTTGGTTGCCCCTTGGCTCTCGGTGCGCACGCCCTGTGTGTCTACGCCCGGGCACGGGCGTCTCATCTGCGAGGACATGGTCCGCCACTTTCTCTGGCCCAACCCTTTCGGAGAGTGATTGAACTCGTACCCGGTCCTACCCTGACACGTCGATTAGCGAATTGGCCGTTTTCTGTTCGCGAGAGGGCGTCGCGGCCATCATATTTGCGGGTCCAGGTCCGTCGGTTTCGGTCCTGGGCCGTTTTCACTAAAGGGAGGTTGTCTCAAGGGAGTTCCGTCCACCGCCGAATGGTCCGCCCCTTCTCCTGCCCAATCTTTCTTCAGTCGCATCTCAGACTGCTTCTGCGTATGGCTGCGATGCGCTGCAAGACGTCGCCGCGCCAGTCTCGATCCTCCAGCAGTGCTTGCACTCGGGGCTCCTGCTGCCACGCGGCCGCTGCAGGGGCGTGGCGGCGTTCCGCCCAGTGGGCGGCCGTGGGCGCCTCCTGGGCGCCTCGGTGCCCCGTGCGCCAGATGGGTGCGGCGGGGTTTCGCCCGGTGGGCGGCCGCGGGCGCCTCGCGGGCGCCTCGTGCGCTCGCTGTGTCTGTCTGGGTGTAAGTCGGGCCTGTCCCTCCACAGGGGGGACCTTCAAAGATAGTCCAAGCATAGTCCGGGGAACGTTGCTTCTAGTATATGTTTAGATGTTCGTTTTTTTTTTGGGGGGGGGTATGTTTGATTTTTTGGCTGCGTTTGAATATTTTGGGGCTATGCTTCATTTTTCGTCCAAGATCGGCCTGTAGGGGGACAGGCCCGACTTCAGTCTGGGTGTCTCCTGCTGGGCGGCCGCGGGGCGCCTCCTGGGCGCCCCGTGCGCCGGCCGGGCGCGTCGAGGTTTGGCCTGGTTGGCGGCGGTGGGCGCCTTGGCTGAAGGCGGGCCTGTCCCTCTGCAGGGGGAATATTCAGAAGTAGTCAAAACATAGTCTGGGACGATTTTTTGTTGAGCATTTTTCGGCCATTTGGAAGTCTTTCTGAGTATCTGTTATATTTCGTCCAAGATCCGCCTGTAGGGGGACATGGCCGACCTAAGCCTTGGCGCCCCGTGCGCTTGCTGGATTCGTCGAGGTTTCGCCTAGTGTCGGCGGCCGCGGTCGCCTCGCGGGCGCCTCGCGCCGCGTGCAGTACCATGTGTCCATAGGAAAAACCACCCGGACCGGACACTTGGCGTTTCCTAAACGGCCCTGAGCGTTTGCTACACGGCCCTGCCCTGTCTGATTCCTTCTTTGGGTGCGTTTACGGAACGGCTTCGCGTGTCCGGGTGGTTATTATTGGGGTGGATGTTTTGCCCTCTAGTTGTGTCCACCGCACGTATGACGCCACGTTGCATGCACGCGAAAGGTCATGCCGCCTGTCTTTCATCACACAGCTTCCCCACAAGGCTTGCACCGCACAGCTTGCGCCACACAGCTTGCACGACACTTGGTCTGCACCAGAGGTCTTGCACCACATGCCTTGCGCCATACGCACCACAGCTACATTGTTTGCAGCCCGCATAGCCTGCACCACACTGCGTGCACCACATAGCTCGCACACCCAGAGTGGAGCAGTTCACTGTTTTGGGCCCGCGCTGACACGCATCATCGATATCTGGTGGACTGCGGCGCATCCCGCCGCCGTGTCTGGGTCGTGGGCGAGATGCTCGTGAGAGATGTCCTTTTGCTTTGGGGCGTAACCGCCCGCCGTGCGCTGGAACGTGAGCACGCGCGATTGAGGAGGAGGAGGATGCCTGAGACGATGGCTGCGACGACGTACGCGCTAAGCGCAGCGGGTCCCATCGTGATGATGCTGGTCAGGATGATGTTGACTCGAACATGAGGATGCTGGCTCGAAGGGGAGAGGGATGAGGAGGAGAAGGCGGAGGGGGGAGATGGGACCGCCGGGCGGCTCGTCCACGCCGAGTTCGTCTGGAGCTCGAAGGCCAGCAGAAACGGAGTTCGGATGAACAGCAACGCCCTGGGCAGTCCTACATCGTCGACGTCGCTGGACATCGAGGGACACAATCCCAGACATACTCGCGTCGTAAAACATCAGGACGCAGGTTTTTCGCTATTTTCGTCCCCTGGGGGCCCTCGCCAGGCCCCCAGGACCGTCAAAAAACAACTCAGGATGACAAACTGGCCCCAGGAAAAGGGTCGGGACTTCCGGGAACGCCGTCCTGAAAAAATCAGGACGTCGCATGTCTGGGATCAGCACATCAGTGCCACTGGCGTTCCCCCCTATCCGCGTTCCTGCGCTTCGTCGGGCCCGCCAAAGACTGCGTGGAGGGTACTTTCTGGCTGAGGCGGAAGCTCATGATCTCGATGGGCGCAGATGGTCTAGAGCAGAGATCGGCGCGAAGGCAAATGCTTTCCGACAATCGTCGTTGGCGTCGCCGCCGCCGCCGCCGTCGTCGTGCATTGGGTCCTTTGGGGACGGATTCAGCGTTTTGCACTGGTTCATTCTTGCGGCCGTTTCCGCTAAGGAGAGGCATGGGATCCGTCCTCCAGGAATCGACGACCTTTCGCCCTCGCGGGACCAGTAGGGGCCAAGAGGAGCCGATAACAGTTGAGAGCCTCGTGGGGAGACCTCGGAGAACCGATAACATAGCAAGTATGTCACATATTTGAACCGAACCCACAGGAAGCATGCAACACCGAATCGAAATTCGTCGTGCCTGGGATATGGTTCAGCGGGCTCTTGGATATTCGTTCGGATCTCGTGGGAAACCTCTCGGGGGCCTCTGGAGGCCGTTTCGCTGCCTCTTCGGGGCTTCGCTTGGGCCTCCAGGAAGCCTCTTGGGTGCTTCTTGGGGGCCTCTTGAAGCTTCCCGGGGGTTCGTATTCCCCCTCTGGGCCGTCTTGGGCGCCTCCGCGGCCGTCTTGGTGCCGTATTGGGCGGTCTTGTGGCCATCTCGGAAGCCTCTTCGGCCGTCTTGGAAGCCTCTTGAGTGATTCTTGGCCAGTCTTGCGTCGAAAGCTGGAAAAGCTAGAATCAGAAAAGCAATTGAACACTTCAGGAACCTAAGTGATTTTGCATCCTGGGACCCTCTTTGGGGTTGAGCGTTCTTGGTGCCCAGTGGGGGCCTCGTGAGCTGCTTTGGAACCATCTTGGGCGTCTTGGGGCATTCTTGGGTCTTCTCGGAGGCATCGTCGGCCCTCTTGGACACTTGTTTGGGCCCATGTTTGGTCGGCTGCGCTACTCGAGTGCGCTCGCGACACCCTAGGAAGTCCCCCGACATCCAGGGGATTTGCCCGCAGTCCACAGAAATCCTTGGGAATCCCCTGACCTTGCATCTCTGAATTTCTCGGGGCTGCATCAGCCTTGGGGCACTCCGCTACGTGCTGAAGCACGGTGGCGAATCTGTACAGGGTCCGGCTTGAATAAGGACCAGTTACTTTTCAAAAGGGGCTCGGTCGTTCCTTGGGCTTGTATGCGTTCCGCTATCTTTTTGGCGGCGGGCACCCCTGGTGTTCCTTCAGGCTTCGTAGACTTATTTGGACAAGCATGGGCATCGTTCCTTACTTATCGCTCCTTAGGCCAGGCCGAATACTGTACTCATCAACATCGGTGCTTGAGAAATCAGTGCCTGCATGGACCCAACGTAGTAAGTTTTGCTTTGCATCTGCCGCCGTGCCTCCAGCACGCAGTGGATAAAGCAGTGGCGAAGCGTCCTGGCGTGCCTTTACGCCTACGAAACAATGTTCTAATAACTGTTTGTGGTTTCCACGACATGTTTTTGAAACATTTCTGACTGGGACGATCTTGATTTATCACATCGGGCTCATGTTCTAAGAACACGGCTTGTTCTTAGAATATTTCTGGGTTCTAGAACATTTCGTGGTAGGCCTATAGGAATGCCAGGACGGTCGGTCCCTGCTCAAGTGGAGTGCTCCAAGGCTAATGGAGCCCTTAGGAATAAAGAGTAAGGTTGGAAGGGCCTGGACCAACACTTTCACAAGGATTCCCAGGGATTCTTGGGGATTTCTGGGGTTTGTCAGGGATTCCCCCAGGTGGCCCAAGAGGGCCCCAAGATGGTCCAGGCAGGCTCCGAATTGCCGCACGATCGCCCCAAGACGCCGAGATCGGTTTCCAGTCGGTTGAAAAGTGCGCCCAAGAAGACGTCCCAAGAGGTCTCCAAGAGCCGCCCCAAGAGGGCTCCGAGAGGCCAACACCAGTTGTTGTAAGGCTTTTCAAATGTTTTGGGGGCCCTCGACGTTTCGAGCTTCCAGCGCTCCATCACGGCCCAAGAGGCCCTCAAGACCGCCCAAAGACGGCCCAAGAGGCCCCCAAGAGGGCCCCCAGACGGCGCAAGCGGGCTCCAGAAGGGCCCCAGAGGCGCCCAGGACGGCGCACGAGGGCCCAAAGACAGCCCCAGAAGGGGCCCCAGAGGGAGATCACGAACGGAGCCTCCGAGTCTTCCGCCCCGGGCCCCAGGAGGCCTTAAGGATGCGCCAAGAGGCCCCGAGAAGGCCCGAGGATGCCCCCGACGAGGCCCTCAAGACGCCCCGCGAGGCTTCTGATGTTCCTACCTACTTTAGCCTTGATCACCAGGAATAATTTCGAGCACCAACAACGGTACCGAAACGGGAGAGTTTTCACGTGTCGGGCCCTGGGAGACACTCGTCCGACAACACTGTTTCGACACTCTCTTGACACTCTTTCCGGGTGCTCGGAACTATTTTTGGGGATGTGCTCCTCAATTACGATGGGAGCAACATGACGCGAGGCCCCCAAGCGGCTCCCAAGGGGTGCCACTGTGGCTCAGACCGTCGCCGTGTGCAGCCCGAGCCTTCTTTGCCAGGCGCGGCAGCCAGGGGCGGCGCGAGGTACCCCCCAGGAACGGCGGCCGCCGCGCAGCGCCGGGCGGCGATGCGCGCTGCCTTCCTGGGCGCCGCCGCGCTGCATGCGCGGCCCATCCTGGTGCTCGGAGGGCCCAGACCCCCTGAGGCAGTGAAAAAGTCATGGCGGGAGGTTTGTCGTTACTTTTGGCCTATGGAGGCCCTTGCCGGGCCGCGGGACTGTCAGGAGACGATCCGGGATGACAAACCCGGTCCAGGGGAATGGGTCGAGACCCTTGAGGTTCGACGTTATGAAACAAATCATGACGTCGGGACCCCCTCGCCCGTCTTCCCTTGCCTGGGGCCCCCCTGGAGACCCTCGTCTCCACCGGCGGATTCGCCTCGAAGTCCGGGTCCGAACGCGCCCCAGGAGAGGCCCGGGGGCCAGCAGCATCTCAAGGGATGAAAATCCACTCGGACCCGATACTTGGCGTTTACTAAACGGCCCTGGGCGTTTACTAAATTATCCCAGTGCGACCCTACCTAGGAGTTGGAGCATTTAGGAAGGCAACATCTACATCTACACCGACAGCTACATTTGCATCTACACCTGCATCTACATCTACATCAACATCAACAGCGAGACTCACATCTGCACCTACATCTACACCTACATCTACACCTACAGCAACATCTACATCTACATGTACACCTACATCCACAAGCTAAGCTAAGATGAGATAAGCTAAGCTAAGCTAAGCTCCGCTCAGCTAAGCTAAGCGAAGCGAAGCTAAGCTAGGCTGGGCTAGGCAAAGCTAAGCTAAGCTAAGATGAGATAAGCTAAGATGATATAAGCTAAGCTAAGCTAAGCTGGGTGAGCCCTGGGGGCGCAACTGGGGGAACCGCGGGGCGGATCCTGGGGGAACCGCCCAGGGCGAGCCCCACTGCCCGGCCCTTTAAGCACACCGAGCAAGAACCCTTCTAGGCAGAGCCTAGGTCGGGAACAGCCCTGTTCTGTTCGATTCCTTCTTTGTGTGCGTTTACCCAACGGCCTCGCTTGTCGGTGTGGTGATTACGGGGGTGGATTTTTTGCCCTCTGCTATCGGCACCTTTGGGTTTCCCCAGGTGCGGGCCTCTTGCCAAGGCGCGTCGGACCCGAACGAGCTCCTCGCGCAGCTGACGGCCGCACCCTACCTGAGACTGATGCGTCCCGACAGCGAGGGCCCACCGACTCGGGTAGCTACCCAACTCTACGTGGAGTCTCTGGATACAGTCGACGAGATAGGAGGCACGGTAGAGTTGTCAGGCTATTGGCGCATGTCTTGGACGGACCCACGGCTGAATTTCACATCGATTGATGCCGGTGGCTGCTTCGACAGTCTGCTTCTCTCGCTCGAAGGCAGTACCGTGAAGCCCTTGAAATCACCCAGAGTTTGGGTCCCAGATCTGTATTTCTTTACCGCCCAGAAAGAGTTCTTTGGGTCTTACTCTTTTCGACTGAACGCGGACGGATCGACATACATGTCCGTTCGTTACAAGCATACATTTAAATGCACATTCAAGTTTAATTGGATGCCGTTCGACGAGACAAGCTGTACGATTGGGCTGATGTCCTACACGGAGGATGCCGCCCAGGTTTTGTTGGGTCCCAAGGATGGCATCGCGATCGAGTTCCCAGTCGGGAACATGGTAACACTTCCGTCGTGGAGTCTCAGGGGCAACGGCCACTCGTTAGAGATGGCGCAATACGGCACGGGTGACGACGCCGTGTACTGGCACATGATGAATCTGCATGTTGTTCTCCAGCGCAAGTCCACTTATCACTTGTTGAACGACGTCGCCTATGGTATTCTCTTCGTGGCAATGTCATGGACCAGCTTCTTCGTTGCCCGGACGAACGCCCCTGCTCGGGTCGCCCTCTCGCTCTTGCCCGTGCTGACTATGGTCAACCACATCAGGGGCATTCAGCAGTCCCTGCCGCGCTCCGCCGAGGTGACCTGGCTGAGTTCGTGACGCTTCGCGCATCTCCACCAGCCCATTCATACACGGTGCCCATGAGAGCCGACGGGGGGAGAGAGGAAGAGACACGCAGAGCTAGAGGATCTTGGCTCATCGATGGCCTCCCTGGGAGGCTCTGTGGCCATCTCGAGCCGTCTTGGAGCGGTCTTGGGGCCTCTTGGGACATCTGGGGTATTCAGAAATCCCTGCCGCCCCGGCGCCCCGCGCCGGAATCCTCGAGCCGGACCCCTCGTAGGTGCCTCGGACATCGGCGCCCCGGCGCTCACCCGCCGCACCCCTCGTAGGTGCCTCGGCGCGGGCTCTGTCTGTCTGTCTGTCTGCCTCGCTCCTCCGAGGTGACCTGGCTCAATTCGTTCCTTGTCGTCAGCCTGATCTACAACATCGCTGCGGTCCTCGAGTACGGCCTGGTGTCCTACCTGCTGGGCAAGGAGGAGCAGCGTGCCCAGAGGTTGACCGTCCTCCGCGAGCTCTCAAAGCACCTGGAGCAGCACCACGAGGAGAAGGTCATCTTTTTCTTACTCCTTATTTTGCCGATCGGCGCGGGCCTCGCACCCCTTCCCTCCCCCCCATGGAGTAGATCTTGGCTGTTTCGGGCGCCCGCTTCGAGCGGGGGAAGTCTCCCCTACAGGACGCACGGTTTCAAACAGCCGCACTACGCAGAGGTCCAGAGCCAGACCCCCCCCTCCCCCCCTTCCGCGCAATGTCGAAACGCCGAATACAAAAACGCTTACAAGTCGGTACGTTTGACGAGCAAGACCTTCGGGAAACCAGTCCATGACGAGCTCGAGAAGGGGGACATCATCCCCGGCGCCTCAGACTCAGACGACGGATCGCCTGTTCATCACGCACCCTGCTTTGAGGAGCATTTGGACGAGACGGACCTGCTGCCGAGCCAGAAACGCAACTTGGAGGACTCGATGAAGCTGTTCGACCCTCAGAAGGACGGCTACGTCAGTAAAGAGGAGATGCGTTCTGGCCTACGTCATTTTAACATCTACTACACCGCGGAGCAGGTGACGGAGATTTTTGGGAAGTACCACGTGACATCGAGCAAGGGCATGCCGCGTGGCAGGTTCCTCATGTACCTGAAAGAGTTGCCTTCTGCTACTCCGACGATGGCCCGGGGGTGGCTGGATCAGCCGCCCTCCATGATCGTGGACATGTTCTTTCGGTACAACTATATCCTGAGCTACGCTTGTGCAATCGGTATCATGTTCTGCGTGATCGCTGTGGCGGACTGACCTATTCACGTGCGCGGCTGGGCGCACGTACGGCTTTTTGTGTGCTCCTTATCCTGCGCCTTCTCCTCCCCATCTTGCATGTCTGGCGATGTGTTCTTTGGTATGGAGTTTTCATGCAACCATTCGCCTCGCGTTTAGAAGGGTCTGGTCACGCCTTGGGTAGTGTGTGGACTTTCTGCCGGTCTTTGTGCGGCTCTCCGAGTGGCCGGCGCGATTGGCCGAGACTTCCTTGGGTTTTTTGTTTCACAATCTTTTCGTGCTGGGTTTCATTTTGAACAGAGCGCCGTGGTTTCCACACCTCCTCCTGCTCCTCCTCCTCCTCCCGCCCTCCTGGTCTCCCCGTTCCCTTCTCTCCGCGGCGCGCTCGGTTTCACTCGGCCTGCGTCTGGCGCCGCCGCCGCCGGCTGGACCGCTCTGCTCCGAGCTGTTTTTTGTGACAACAGCTTGCTGAACTGGGTGCTGTTGTGGTGGAGGCTTGAGCACACCCCACACTTTTGAACAGTGAGCGTTGCCATCCGTTCTGTCCTCCTACTCCTCCCTCCTCCTCCCTCCTGCTTCTTCGTTTCCAGGTGCTCCCCAGATCGGGATCAGCACCGGCAACGCCCAGACCGGGTGCCGGCTCTTGCTGTTCTCGGGCCCCTCTGGTGTCCTTGTCGGCGCCCGCGCGAGGCGACTGTGGTAGAAGAAGCTAGTTCTGACCGAGGGAAAGCGGAGGCGAGACATCCTCGAAAGAATCTGGTGTCCGAGCCGTTTCGCTTGAAACATCCTCACCTCTCGTTTCTGAGTTGGCCGGGATTGGCCGTTTCGCCTGAGACATCCCCGAAGATTTGGCCTCCGGGACGCCGCGCGCGAGGCGGTCTGGCCCGTTTCGCCTGAGACATCCTCGAAACTCTAAGCTCCGAGATGCCGCCGGCCCGTCTCGCCTGAGACATCCTCGCAACTCTGGGCTCCGAGATGCCGCGCGCGAGGTGGTCTGGCCCGTTTCGCCTGAGGCATCCTTGCTAACTTGGGACTCCGAGACGGCCCGCGCGAGGTGGTCTGGCCCGTCTCGTTTTTGACATCCTCGCAACTCAGGGCTCAGAGATGCCGCGCGAGAGGTGGTCCGCCACTTTTCGCTTGAGACATCGCGCAATTCTCGGCTCCGAGATGCCGCGCGAGAGGTGGTCCGGCCCGTTTGGCATGAGACATTTTTGCAGTTCGGGGCTATGAGATGCCGCGCACGAGGTGGTCCGGCCCGTTTCGCTTGAGACTTTCTCGCAACTCTAAGTTCCGATATGCCGCGCGAGAGGCGGTACGGCCCGTTTCGCGTGAGACATCCTCTCAATTCTAAGTTCCGAGCTGCTGTGCGAGAGGTGGTCCGGCACATTTCGGATGAGACATCCTTCCAACTCGGGACTCAGAGATGCTGCGCGCGAGTTGGCCTGGCCCGTTTCGCCCTTGACATCTTCCCAACTCTGGGCCCCGATATACCGCGCGAGAGGTGGTCTGGCCCTTTTCGCCTGATACATCATCGAAACCGAGATGCCGCTCAGCAGGTGGTCCGACGCGTTTCGCCTGAGACATCTTTGCAATTGGGCTCCGAGATGCCGCGCGAGAGGTGGTCCAGCCCGTTTCGCCTTGGACATGTTCGACTCTCTGAGCTCCTAGGTGCCGTTCGGGAGGAAGAGGTGGAGGAGGATAACGAGGACTAGGAGGAGATGGAAGGAAGGAGGAGGATGATGGAGCAGGCAGGAGGAGGATGGGGATGAGGAGGGAGGAGGAAGGGAGTTGCATGAGAGGACCCAACGGAAAGCGAGAGGTAGAACGGTTTTGCTTGGGACTTCCTTTCAATATTGGGCTCCGGGATGCTGCTTCCGAGGTTCTCCCGAGCCATCCTCAGAATGCTGAGCTCCGAGATGCCGCCTTGCGCACCGGGCCTTCCGCCCGCCTCAGACATCCGACGTCACGACGTCAGGTCAGACAATCGCAGGTATGCAAGCATCATCTTGTCATGTTCCAACTCGTCATGCCAGCCCGCACTGGACGGGGAGGCAACCGACCTTGGAAACCCTCATGGATTTTGAAATCCTGTTTGGGTATGCTGCACTCCGACCATACAATTGTGTGGTGTGTGTGTGTGTGTGAGTGGATTCGACCCGCAGTTCCTCGGTGTTGACGGCACATCGGTGCTAAAAGGCACCGTTGTGGATAGTCCGCCAGCCATCGAGCGATGTTTGCGCGTGGGGGCCCCCCAGCGGGACGCTCGACTCGCAGAGCCTCGGCGTTGATGACACACCGGTGTTAAAAGGCACCCGCTGTGGTCGGGCCGAGCGCAAGGGGGGGTAAGGGAAAGAGGGGGTTACGAAATCTGTTGCATGCAGCTGGTCTCGGCCCCGCCGCCGGGCCCGTTCCTCGATACACGGGCGCCTCCTGGCGCCGGGAGGCGCTGGGAAAATCAGCTACGTGAGCTGATTCTCTACCCTGCCCTCTGCTATCCCCCCCCTTTCGCTCGTTCCCCCCGATATTCAGGAGCGAAAGAAGGACGCACACGTACATGAATCCACGCTGGTTTCGAGAGTTCACATTGCGCGAATTTTCGTAGCACGCGGCCGGTTTCGCGGGTCAAGGGGCCGTGTTGATGTACATAGCTGGGCGTGCACGTCCTTTGTGGGCTGCCCAGATATGGATCACCCTCCAGCCATCGGGACCTTCTGGGCGTGGCGCGGCTCCCAGTGTGACTCTGCACGGACCGACCCCTTGCAGCCCGCTGCAAAAACAGACGGCTCCCAGGAGGCCTCCAGACGGCCCCCAAGAGGCACCCCGCGAAATCCCGACGAACATCCCAGAGGCTCATGACCCACGACCTCGCGGGTCACTGAGGAGTTTTAAGGGCACCAGAAATTCACCGGAGAGTCCCATGGACCCGTGAAGGGTCAACGGGGCGCCCTTGGAGAGTCCCAGTGACTTCCTGGAGAGTGTAACTTAGAGGATTTCGTAATTATAACTTGAACCTGCCAAGGGGAGGGGGGTAATAGCTTTGGTGATGAGGAAGAGGGATACGAGAGCGATATCGACGAGGCCCAAGGACGAGGACGAGGACAACGACAAATGTTGGGGAGCGAGTGAGGGGAACTGGGGGAGAAGATGAGAGGGGGAATGGGGAGATCAATAGAGATGGAGGTGGGCGGGAACTGGACGGATAAAAAGGGGACCGAGTGTGCGGTTGTGGGGAAGGGGTTGGGTGGTCGATGTGTTAATTGTCTTGTGGGCTGATCATTTGGTGTCTGAGAAGGGGGGGGGGAGTATCCCTCAACATGCTGAGTTTAATTTGGAGAACGAGGCGGAGAACGAGGAGGAGGAGGACACAGTGGAGAAGCAGGATAATCATTAGGAGGGACAAGTGGAGGAGGGGTGGGGAAAAGATGAGCACCATGCTGAAGGCGGAGGGAGAGTAGTGGGAGATGAAGGAGGATTATGACGATGAGGAGGGGGACGAGGAAGAGGAGGACGAGAAGGAGGAGGAGGAGGAGGAGGAGACGAGCAGACGAGGAGGACTAGGAGGAGGAGGAGGTGGAGGAGAAAGAAGAGACAGAGAAGAAGGAGGAGCAGGACGAGAAAGAGGAGGAGGGGGAAGAGGAAGAGAAGGAGGAGGAGGAGGAGGAGTAGGAGGAGGAGGATCGGGAGGAGGAGAGGGAGGAGGAATAAGAGGAAACAGAGGAGGAATAGTAGTAATAATAATATTCATAATATGAAGAAGAGGACGAATCGTACTATCAATACTGATCACAAGCATAAGCTGGAGGAGGATACTACTAACACTATTACGAATACAGGTTGATGGGCCTAAGAGGAATCATACGAATAATAATGGCAGTGCCACAAAATTATGATTAATAACATTAACAACAATAATACTCGTATCACTGATAACACGAATACGAAGAAGGAAGGGAGGAGGAGGACAAGGAGGAGGAGGAGAGGAAGGAGGAGACGGAGGAGGAAGAGGAAGACGAGGACGAGGATGAGTAGGGGGAAGACGATGAGGATGAGGATTGACAGGGTGAGGAAAACACGGAACAGGAAAAGGGTGAGGATGAGGATCAGGAGCACGAATAGGAGGACGAGGAGGAGAAGGAGGAGGAGGAACATGATGATGACGACGTTGACGATGATGTTGATGTTGTTGATGTTGCGGATGATGATGGTGATGTTGATGATGGTGGTGATGATGATGTTGATGGTGGGACGATGCTGATGCTGATGATGACGATGGTGATGATGATCAGGTGGAGGAGGATTAGGAAGTTGAGCATCAGGAAGTGTGGAAGCAGGATCTTACGTGCGGGTTCAGGGGCTTTCCGTAGCGGAAAGGGGCGGGGGCGTCCAGGGCTTTTTTCCCCGTCTCATTTTATTTGTTGTTGTTCTATCTTGCTCTCTCTCGCTCTCTCTCTCCTCCCTCTCCCACCCTGTTCCATCTCTCTATCGCAGTCCTCCTCCTCATCCTCAGCTTCCTTCCCCTCCCCCGACTGCTACACGCGGCAGATGTTGTCTGGGTGCCAGGACCCCTACCGTGGTTGCCATGTTGGCCAAGGCAGTGTGAGAGCGATGAATGAAAAGTGCACGCGCGTTCGGTGCATTTCGGCACGTGCGATCAAGCGTAACAAGCGTGCCAGCTGCTGAACCGCACGCCCTGGATGGGGTCTTCGGGGTACCGCAGCCGCGTGTTTGTGCTTTCCTTCGCTCAGTGCTGGACGTCACAAATGGATTATCCAGGACAGATTCTGCGTTTCGTCATCGCCGCTGGAATGCCTTCGCTCACGGAGGGCGCGGGTTTGGAGAGGTTTGCGCCAGCTCTTCGGCATGCCCCGAGGAATGCTTCGCCGCAGGCCGCCCGTTGTCGGGTTTGTGTGTCTGCGGGGCACGACGCGATTCGCGTTGCTGGTCTGGCCGCCCCGCTCGCCTCCGCCCTCCTCCTCCTTGCCCGTCTCCTCCTCCTTCGCCTTCTCCTCTACCTCGTCCTCCTCCTCCTTCCTTTTCCTCCTCCTCCTCCTCCTCCTCCTCCTCCTCCCCCCCTCCGCCCCTGCTTCCTCCCGCGGCAGTGCGGGCCAGAGTGCCGTGGAGAGAGGAGCGCAGGCACAGTTCCGGGGAGGACCTGCCCAGCCACGCGCTGCTGGGCCAGAGGGGAAACTGCAGCGCCCCGCACAGAGTGAATCTGAGTAGGCAGCCATCTTCATCCATGATGTCCGAGGAATGCACTGGAACTCCCCATCCTCCCCCTCCTCCTCCTCCTCCTCCTCCTGCTCCTGTTCCTCATCCTGCTCCTCCTAATCCTGCCACTGCTACTGATGGCATGAGGATCCGTCGGATGAAGCCAGAGTCCTCCTCTTCCTCCTCCTCCTCCTCCTCCTCTGCCTCCCTCTCCTCCCTCATTCTCTCTTTCCGGTCCGCGTCCTCCTCTCTCTTCTTCTGTTTTCCTCCTTTCACTTCCTGCCCGCCCCCAGCCTCCGACCTCCAGCTTGCAACCTTGCAGCCTCATCATCTTTCTTGTTTGTTTCCGTCCTCCTCCCCTCTTCCTCGTCCTCTTCCACTTCCCCTTCCCCGTCCCCCTTTCTCGATCTTCTCCACCCCTGCTCCCCCTTCCCCTTTCTTGGTCTCGCTCCCCTTCTCCCCCTCCCCCTCTCCCACTCCGCCGCCTCGCGCAACGCTGCGGCGGCTCAGTGCCGTGCGTTGCGCGCACGACCGACCCGGCTGCCCACAGCAGCAGATCGTCGCCAAAGCGAGCGATGGTGTCCGTCGAGGACTTCCAGGCGCTGCTCGCCCGGGTCTCCGCCCTCGAGGGCTCAGGCGGTCTTCCGCCTCGCTCGGGGGAAGGTCTGCGCGTGAGGTCGTCGATGTGAGACGTGTCCACTGCCCGCGGCCTCGCGGGCAAGACTCCTCGACCGCGGACCCCATGGGCACAAAACGCCCTTCGCCATGAAGGCGAGGGGTTCCCGAGGGAAACGGTCCGGAGGCGTTTGGCGCTTCTGGCCTCAAGGGGCACCCGGACCGTCAAAACATCGACTCGGGATGACGCGCTTGCCTCGGAGGAGTGTCTCAGGGCCCAGGACCCGCTTCAGACCAACGAGCATGCCAGCTTTTGCGCGAAGCGGAGGAGGAGAAAGGGGGGGGAGGTGGAGCAGGAGAAAGGGGAGAAAGAGGAGGAGGAGGAGGAGGTGGAAGAGGAGGAGGAGGAAGAGGAGGAGGAGGAGGAGGAGGAGGAGGAGGAAGAGGAGGAGGAGGAGGAGGAGGAGGCGGCTTTTGCGCGGACCCCTTCCGCGCAAGCTTGGGGCATGGGCCCCGGTGCCCAGCGCGCGAGAGGGAGCCCGGCAGCGACCACCGCCGCCACCCGGACGATGGGTTTCTGATCGACCCAAAAGGGGGTCCAGCTGAAAGGGGGTGGTGCACTTGAGAATTGTATTGCGTTGTATTGCAAGTAATGTTGCACGCGAAAATCCAGCAATACAATTTGCGCCCCGGAATGCGTTGCACGCCCCGTATTGCAACCCCACAAATCTATTGCACCAAATCTATTGCACCACCCCCTTGTCGCTTGATCCCCTTGAGGATCAGCCCGAAGGTTCCCAGACATGCGACGCCCTGATGTTTTCAGTACGGGGTCCCCATGTTCTCAGTACGGGGTCGCCCTCGTCCTGCTTCCCTCAGACCTCTCCCTCCGTGGTTTCGCTTCATTCATTTCTCTCCCCCCTTCCCCGTCCCTCCGCCCCATGCGCGACGTGGAGCGGTTTGGATCAACTCGTTTTGAGTATATGCCACGACCGATAGTGAAGGCGAATGGCTTTAACAACCCCCACCAAATCTCCCCCCGAGTTGGTGATGTGCCCCTCGAGACCCGAAGGGAACGGCCTATATTCCCAGCTAGGGGGGCAAATCGGCCAGTGGGGCCCAGGCAACGCGTCTGGGGATGGGGGTCGGATGCACGGTGCTCAGATTCGCCGGAGCCCAGACATGCGACGTCTTGATTTTTTCAGTACGGCGTCTCTTGAAGTCCCGACCCTTTCCCCAGGACCAGTTTTTCATCCTGGGTGGTTTTGTGACGGTCCCGATGCCCGGCGATGGCCTTCCGAGGGCGAGATTGGCCAAAAGCCTCCCGTCCTGATCTTTTTGCACGGCGCGAGCATGTCTGCGTTCGCGCCGCGTCGACCGGGCGGCGCGACGCCGCTGCGGGAGCTCAGGGTCGAGCGGCGGTGGTGGCCCTCCATCGGTTGACATCGAGCGATGTGCGCTGCGGGCAGCCCGCGGACGTGGAAGGGCGGGCAGCCCGCGGACGTGGAAGGGTAAACGTCGGAGGCCTGGAAATGGGCACCCACACCAACACATGGATTTGCCTCCACAGGGTGAGGATGATCCTAGATTCCGGTGTTTGTGGTAATATTTCGGTCACCTTGGAAGCCAGAATATTACCACCATTACCGAGATCGGGATCGTCTTCCCTCGGTGGAGGCTCAACGCCGATATTGATGTTGGTGTCAACGGCCTGCCAAAACGATCCACCGGTTGTGAGAAGACCAACGCCGGGGCCATCGCGACGGGAGCCCTCCGTTGGCAGCCGAGAGCGAGCCTTGCCCCTGTGGGCTCACACTTGTGACCTTGAGACTTTAGTCGGGCCTGCCCCTCTACAGGGAGAATATTGAAGAATAGTCATAGGACGATTTTGTGATTATTCTATTTACTATTGTTGAGTATGTCTTAACATTTTCTAGTTGTCGTCGAAAATCCGCCAGTAGGGGGACGCGCCCGACCTAAGCGTACCCGCGGAGGGTCAGAGGCCGAAGGATGTCTGAGCCCAGGTGGCTCCTGCGGGGGGTGTCCGATGCCCCAATGAACCCCTTCAGCGACGGTCGGAGACCACGAATGTAGCTATCTTGCATGCTTATTGCTCGTCTGTGGCACAAACGTCGATATAGATATCTATACACAAATTTCAGATAGACATGTGTGAAGCCAGGGTGGGGGGAGTGGGAGTGAGGGGACGGGTGATGTGCGTATATGCGTGTGTGAGTGTGTGTGTGTGTGTGTGTGTGTGTGTGGGGTATGTGTTGGAGTGTCCTTGTGCACGATTTTGATTAGCGAGAGGCGGATCGCAGGATGACGCCCCTCGCGCGTTCGCGGAACTAGGCGGCGAGGACGGCGGTGCCAAGAAGACTGGCGCCACCGACGCGCAGATCCTCAAGAAGGTCTCGACCAGGCCTCGCTGCCGCCGCCGTCGTCGTCACCGTCGATTTCGTCGTCGTCGTCGTCGCCGTGGTAGGAGGAGCTGGAGCAGTACCTGGAGGAGGAGGAGGAGGAGGAGGAGGAGAAGGATGGGGAGAAGGAGGAGTAGGAGGAGGACGAGGAAGAGGAGGATGAGGAGGAAGGCCATGACGAGGTAGGACGATGATGAGGAGGAGAGACAGAGGGAGCAGAAAGAGAGAAGGATAATGAGGAACGCGATGGGTGGTCCAGGAGAGAGAGAGAGAGAGAGAGAGAGTGAATGAGAAAAGGGAGCAGGAGGAGGAGGAGGAGGAGGAGGAGTAGGAGGAGGAGGAGGAGGAGGAGGAGGAGGAGGAGGAGGAGGAGGAGGAGGAGGAGTTAATGGAGGAGGACATGGAAATGGAGGAGGAGGAGGGAGGGGGGACGGCGAGGGGAGGGGGGGGAGGGGATGGGAGGGGAGGGGAGGGGAAAGGAGGGGAGGGGAGGGGAGGATGATGAGGTGGAGGAGCAGGATGAGGAGAAGGAGGAGGAGGAGGAGGAGGAGCAGGAGGAGGACGAGGAGAAGGAGGAGGAGACGGAGGATGATGAAGAGGAGGAGAAGGAGGAGGAGGAGGAGGAGGTCGAGGACGAGGAGGTGGTGGAGGAGGGAGGAGGGGGAGGATTTCCTCGGGGGCCCGAAGGCTGAACAGTCGGCGCGGACGTCGGCACAGCCGAACTCGAGGACGGTGTTTCCAAAGCCGTCGGCGAGCGCGGGCTTTGCGAGCAGCAGGAAGGCGACGCCGACGTCCACGACTCGGTCCCTGTTCTTGCCTTCGCCCAAGTCGTCGAGCTTGACGCCTGCGAGGTTGGTGCTGACAAGGGGTGATGCCTTCCCCGCGGCCAGCCCAAATGCCGTCCGCGATGCGCACTCGCGTGCCCGCCTTCCTCTTGATGGGCGGCATGTCGCACGTGTCCGTGCCCTTTTTTTGGCGCCGTCCATTGCCCGCCGTCATCTTGATGGGCGGCATGTCGCACGTGTCCGTGCCCTTTTTGTTTGCGCCGTCCATGGCCGGCCTTGCCACGGCCGCGCCTCTGCGCGGCTGGGAGGCCGTCGGCCCCGTCGTCGGGCGGCAGCTCTTGGCCGACGTCGGCGGCCCCAGCTGCCGCCGCCGCCCCAGCAGCTCCAGCTTCTGTGTCCTCCACCATTGGCACGTCGGCGTCGTGCCCCTCGCGCACCACACCTGCGCCCGCAGCGCCGCCGCGGCCGCGCGGTCGGCGGCTCCTGAGAAGCGCCTCCGGGGTGCGCCGCCACGAACGTCCCTCGGGCGGTTTCCAGCGGCGCCGTGGCGCGTGCTCCTGACATGCTCTGCGCGCACCCCTTATCGGTCGGCTGGCGGGTCGAGGGCGGCCCAAAAGCAGCAGACTGAAGCCAAATGGCATTGAAAAGAATGAGCAGATGGAACAGGAAAAGGGGAGTAAAGAGGAGGAGTGTATGAACATGGCCGTGCGACTGGGCGAGGAGCATTGCCACGCGCTCCTTTGCCCAGCACAGCCGATTCACCAATCGCGAAACATTGTCGCTGAAATTTGGCTCACGTGGTATTTGCCTTTTTCAGCAAAAGGTTCTGACCTGACTTTATGGTAGCGGAGCCCGTGTTTCACCCCGCTGGTTCCACTGCAGGAGTGGCAGCGGTGGTTGTCGCAGCGACCCCGGTGGACCCCGGCAACCACGACCCGGCTTACAATGCAACGTTACCTGATGTCCGACAGGCACGGTGTAACCTGAGCACGAATCCTTTTGCGAATGTGTACAGCGCCGGTTATGATAGCGGAACTTCAGGCATGCTATCACCGCCCCCGAGGCCATTTACTAAGGGATCTTGCTCTTCGAGCGCAGCGCCTCACTGCGCACTAGGGCGGCTGGTGACGGTAAGGCGCTCTCGACGTTACATATGAGTTACGCAGTGGCTAACCTGGTCTCGGTCAGAAGCCGCAACATGTATGGCGAGAGATTGTTCAATGAGTTGAAGGAAAACATGTGGACAGCATTCCAATGTCAAGCGAACGCATCGGAGCACGCTCCCAATCATCGCAGAATCTATACCGCCTACTGGCAGCACGAGAGCTGGAGAAGGTGGAGGCAAACCAATCAGCAAGTACAAGGCCGTTCAAAAGTTGTAGATGCTCTCGGTGGACCAGGCCAAATTCAGGGAGTGGAAGGAGAAGGTGCTGAACGAGCTTGCCCGCGTGACGAGCGGTCCTCGGAAATATTGAAACTAGTAGAACAAATGTGTAGCGAAGTGGCGACGCAGCTGGAACAGTGGAGTGCGCTGGTAGAGTCCATTTGAACAGTACGGGGGAGCATGTGTTTTTGATGTTTGCCGCTCATGGTCACTGCCATGATGATCATCATGACCCGCGCAACTGCTTGGTTTGACGGCTTGGCAGCAGGGCTGCTTCAAGGCGCCAGAAGCGTTAAACAATGACACGTACCAGACATGCTTCATTCGTTGTGAGAATTGGGCCAGAAAAAAAAACATACTTGACGCCAGCACTGAAAACAAAAACCACGAAATACCACGCGGATGGAGGCCACATGAACGATTCGCGGGTGGGGGGCAAACGCTGCGGAGTCCAGTGACCATGGCGAAGGTGGGATCTTTTGGACCTGGAATGGAGAAGACGCGAGTGGGAACGACGACGCGAACAACGGCGGCCAAGAGACGGGCAAGGGCAAGGGGACCGGGTGCGCGCTGCCAAAGACCGCCACGGGAGGAGCCGCCGCATGTTGGGGGGGGGGGGGGGGGGGGATCATCCAGGGCTGCCGAACATTACAATGGGGCGAAGGCAGGGGGGTGCAGGGCGGGGCGCCAGGGCTCCGAGGATTATCCACGGAGCTACGTCGAAGGAGGTCACAGAGGGGACCCCACGAGGACGTCAATGAATATATCAAGCCCCAGGATGGAAAGGGGCATGTCGGATGTCAGGGGGGGCGCGGGCCGATCGGCGCATAGGGGTGGCGCCGACGCGGCGAATAGGGGCCATTTCGGAGCGCGCTGCCCCTGGAAAACGCAACGAGACTACCCTGTGTCAAGGGGGTGGAGGGGGCGCAAGAGAACCCGCGAACATGCAGGGGCGGCCCTGGATTGGACCAGGGTGGCGCAGCGTCGAGATGGGCGAGGCCTCTGGTGCACGTGGAGGTGCCGGCCGCGTCGCAGCTCCAGGGCTGGCTAGAAGAGCGCAGGAGCGGCGGGCGCAGCGCCTGTGACCATGCGGGGGAAGAGGCGGGCGCAGTTAATTATCAAGAGGACGCGCGCACCGCAGGAGCGCAGCTTGAACTTCGACCATGGCGCCAACTGGGCCAACCGAAAGATAGCGCGCATCGGACCGGATAACATATGGGCGCAGAAATTCGCCGACTTGCAGTCGGCGGATGGGCGGCCCGAGAAGGAATGTCAGGGAACCTGGGCAGGGGGCCTGGAGGGCGGCATCGAGACAATAGTTGTCGCCGTGGGCGCAGGAGGCAACGGCGCGGTTGGGCCTTCGAGCGCGGGGGCCAGCTTCCCCGCCCGAGCCGCAACGGCAAGCATTGCAGCGCAGCCATTGAGCCAGTTATCAGACACCATTGGGAAAGGACATATCTTTAACTAAAGCGAGAAGGAGTCTATTGTGAGCAGCATTCCCGCCCAGGTAGCCGACGCGAGCGAGGCGCTGGGGTCTGCGCGCCAAATGGCAGAGACAGGGGCTCGCATAGTGTCAGATCGAGTCAGGGATGGGCGACCCCGCAGTTCCTTCGAGCACGGGGCAACTGGGCGTTCGACGACGATTCGTCGCAGGGCGGGCCCGCAACCCGCGTATTGGCGCGCGCAAGTATCGCCGGTGCCCCATCATCGCTCTTGTCGCGGCCTGCATCGAGGACGCGCGCGAAGAGACTGTCTAGCGCGCGCCCCGCGCAGCGGTGATTCCTAGAAACAGCAGCGCTACGCTGCGTTGTTGTCCGTGGGGCCTCCGCCGCGACCGCGGCAGCAGGCGCCCGATGTTCTCGCGGGTTTGCGTCGTTGGTCCCGGGGGCCTGCGTCGCGGGTCCGCGGGTTCGCGTCGATGGTCTCCAGGCTGCTCGCCCGCGCCCAATCGGGTTCGCGGGCGCCTCTCCCGACGCGGCCGCCGTCGGTCAATTTCGGGGGGCCCCGCGCCCGCTGCCTTGGGCCCCGGCCCCCATTTTCCCGGAAATGCGGCGCCGCGCCCGAAATCTCGCTCGGGGCGGCGGCCGCAGAGGCCCCGGCAATGGCCGTGCCCAAGTCGGGTCCGGATGCGAGGATGTTCCGAGACGTTTGCCCGATTCAGTTGGGGCGCACTCTGGGGCGCACAATTATTTCTTCGCGGGCGCGACGGGTTTATCGAGGGCGCGCCCGGCCAAATCAGGCGCCCTTGCCGGGCAGGGCGCAGGCCCGGCTGCTTGCGGGCGCGCGTTGGGGCCCGTTCGTTCCGGTCGAGCGCCTGGGCGCCCGGGCGTTGGATTGCCGGGGTCTTGTGTCGGCGCAGCATTGCGGCGCGTCGCGATGGCGCCGCGCCGCGGCGACTTCGCGTCGCAGGGGGCGGGCCCGAGGGGCGCTTGGGGGGGGCTTCGAGGGCGCCGGGCGAACGTGGGCGCGGGGCCACGGAGGCGCCAGGACAACGAGAGAAGGGGCCACGGTGGCATCGGGGAATAGCGGGAAGGCCATCGCGAAGCAGGCCGCGCGCGAATGGTAATATAGAGTTGCGCGGCGCCGTTGGGGGCGCGCTCCAGGCGCCGCGCGGGGCGCCGCAATTCTGATGGGCCAGCCCTGCTGCGAGGCGACAAGCAAAGGGAAATAACACGCGGCAACTTCCAGAATCCGGCCCCTCAGAGGAGCTGCGGGCCGGGGGGGGGGGGGGCGAGAATGGCGGCGGGGGTTAGCGAGGCGAGGCGCGAGGGTTGTCCGGGGCAGGGGGCTCCCGCGCGGATGTGATCTACAGACTCCGACTGAGACACTGGCCCTGGTCAAAATCCGGCACGTATGAATATGGGGGGCGACCGAGAGGACGAGGCTCGGGGCATTGAGCTATGTGGCGTCAAGGGCGCGTCCGCGGGGGGCGAGGCTGGACTGCCCGGGGGAACCGCGCGCGACCTGAGGTTGGGCAAGCAGGAAGTTTGATTGCATAAAGGGAGCGCGCAGGCGGATAATAGACTCGCGAGGGCAGGGAACACGCGCGATCTCGATCGGCAGCGCGCGGTGCAGCGGCGTGAAGGGAGACGACGTAATTGAAGGAAAAAAGGGGCCCCAGCGGTAAACGTGCGTTGCCAGGGTGCCGAGTGAACCTGGGCCGCGTTTTACTTGAGAAGGGGTCGGATTCTCGTTCGGCCAGAGCCGTTCGAGACCTGATTGCGTTCACCGGTCGCAAGGGTAATCCCCATTATCGATTCTGGGTCATCCGTCGCAACTTTCAAAATGGCTGTTTCAGCATCGTGTGATCTAGTCTTCGGCGTGGAGGTTAGCCCGGTCGGAGACCCCCGAACAAACGGTGAGAGCGAAAGGGCGATGAGGGCTATATCTGGTCACGCCCAGACTTGCACGAGTGCTTCGGGCGACAAGTGTGACGTTGAGTTCGGGGTAGAGCATATGCTTACACCATGTTTGTTTGACTGCGTATCTCCCTCCATCGACGCGTTCGCCATTGACGCAGACCGAAAACGAACCGTGGGGCGGGGGGCGAGGGGCGAGGGGCAAATCAACATGGGTTTGCCCGAGTTTGGGAGCGCGCCACGCATTCGAAGGCCCCCCCCCCATCAAAGAAGAAGCAATGACCTCGGCGCGAGATGTGGGAGTCGAGTAGTCTTGGCAGCTTGCGAGGCACGCCGCGAGTCCATCGCTGGCACTTGGGGCGGGCCACCGTGCGAGTAGAGGCGAACGGGATGCGGGGGTGGAACAGGATGTAGAAGAAGTTTCCCATCTGTGAGATTTGCCCTGGCGCCGGGATCCCAGCGCGCTTGGCGCGGGCGCCCAAGCCGGCTCGATGGGGCGCATGACTGCGCCCAACCAAGACTCGACTATTGACGCTGGGCCGTTGGCCGCCTGAGGGTTTGCAAGAGGTCGGGTCGCGCGGCCATGGGGCCGACGCCCGGGCGCTATGGCTGCGCGGGTGCAGTTGGGGAGGTAGCGGGCATGGGCTGCATGGCACACAGTGTCGCGAAAGAGTTCTCGAGTGGCTCAAGGGGCTCTGCGCCCCGACCGCGCAGGGCATGTCGGCTGCGGCCCCCGTGGGGGCGGGGCCCGACGGCGCGGGGCGAGACTTGCGACGGCGAGTCGTTAGAGGAACCAGCCATCTTGATCAATCTGGGATAGAAGAGCGTAAAAGAACAAGTGGCTTTCCAGTATGGAAGAACAAGTACATCGTCATATGTTTAAAGAGGACCGTGGTTTACAAGTAGTTTCAAGTTGGAATTAACCCTTGAATTTAGACATGAACTTTGAATGGCAATTTGCGACTTGATCAGGGCGCGCGCTGCGAAGGCGCCGCCTGGTATCGGGGGCGCGCCGCGCTGCGCCGCATTGCTTGAGGTTCATGGGCGCGGGGCCGCGCTGCTCGGAACAATCGAGTAGCTCTGGGGGCAACCCTCCAAGGAATGCAGCGACGGCGACTTCTCGCTGTCTGCTGGGCGGCCCTCGGATTCAATCGCGCGCGGCGTTTTCTGCCGGTTGCGGCTTGTTGATCGGCGCCGAGCCCGCGCCGCCCGCTTGGCCAGCGCGCGGCGAGGACGGGTGAACCTGAACAATTTTTGAAAGCAGTTGCGACGCGCGCCCCCCGGGCCCGCCAGCGGCCCGGCCGCCCGGGCCCGCCAGGGGGGCGCCACGACCCGCCGGGGGGCCCGCCACCCTGCAAGAAACATTCAAAAGTAATAGAATCGCTTAGATGCGATCGCGCTCTGGCGCGGGCGAGTAGCCCCTCGCATCCGATATCCTGCACGGGCGACAGTGTAGAGACTGATTCTAGATGCGCACCCCTGGCCTTCCCGGAAGCGCCGCCGTGCCAGAACGCATTTATTTGCAAACAGCTATGAAACTTTTTTGGGCCGCATCTATTTATCAGAAAACATATCGGTTCGGATTTAATTTTCAAAGAATGGCATTGCTGCGCCGTGCTTGTGCACATTCATTTTGCCAGGGCGGGCGCTGTTGGCTGCGCTCTCGGAGCGAGCAGGATCTACGATGCAAATCGCAGCAGCGAGCGCGGATGGGGATAGTGGGAAACCGCGGCGATGAGGAGTGATGGGCTGCGCGGCGACGACGTAGACGACGAGGAGCAGGACGGACAACATCGACAGGGGAGAACTGGGAACGAACAGGGGCCGCCAGGGGGGGGCTAAGAGGAGGAGGAGGATGCGCCACATCGAAAGCGAAGGGGGCGGCGCGGGCAAGGAGAAAAAAAGATGAGCACTGAGGGGCGCGGGCGAGGAGGGTCCGAGAAAAACGAGGAGCGAAAGTGGTCGGCCGCGGGCGCGCGCATGGGGGCTCGAGCGACGATCGCGATGGCGGCGGCGGCGGCGACGTGGAGGGGCCCGAGATTGACCCTTTGCGGGGGTGCGCCAAGGAGGCCGACGAAAATGGGAGGTAAAACGCGGGACTCCCGAGGGCGAACTTGGGAGGGGCACGGGGGGGTGGAAGGAGGGGGGGAATGAGGAGGAGGAGGAGGAGGAGGAGGAGGAGGAGGAGAAATGCGAGGACGAATCAGAAGCGAGGAGGGGGGTAGCAATTTCGATGAGGGCGTGCGAGGATGACGACATGCGGGGAGGAGCGATTTGGATGATGGGCGCGGACGAGGGGCAAGATGAGGGCGCTCGGAGAGGGGGCGCGAAGAGCGAGGTTGATGGAGTCGGATGGGTGCGCTGGGAAGACGACGCGGAGGAGGGGGTCAGGGCGGGGATTACCTAGAGCAACGATTGAAGAGAAGGGCTCCTCTGCTTCGCCCTCTTCGCCACCGCGATCGCCCGGCTTGCCCGCCGCCTTTCAATGTCCCATCGGTTCGTCGTGATTTCTTTTCCCCCTCATCGTCGTCGTCCTGACTGGCGCGTGCGTTGTCTTCACTGCTCGTTGTCATTGAGCGGCCTCGACGCGGCAGCGATGCGGCGGCGCATCTATTCGCGCGTCGTTGCGGTAGACATGTTCTCCGGCGATGGGCGCCATATTGGACCGTATCTCAACATGTCGCATCTTTCTGCATCTCAAACTTACCGCGTATCTGGAATAAGGAATTCAACGTTGTTTTCCGCAATTTAAAAAGTAGCAAGCGCATCTAAACGTGTATAGATGTATGTATGTATGTATGTATGTATGTATGTATGTATGTATGTGTGTGATGTATGTATGCATGCTTGTATGTGATGTATGTTATGCTATGGTATGTTATGTAATGGTATGTTATGCTATGTTATGGTATGGTATGGTATGTTATGGTATGTTATGGTATGTTGTGTTATGTTATGTTATGTTATGTATGTATGTGTGTATGCATGTATGCATGTGTGTATGTATGTATGTATGTATGTATTTGTATGTATTTATGTATGTATGTATGTATGTAATGTAATGTAATGTAATGTAATGCAATGCAATGCAATGCAATGCAATGCAATGCAATGTAATGTAATGTAATGTAATGTAGTGTAATGTAATGTAATGTAATGTAATGTAATGTAATGTAATGTAATGTATGTATGTATGTATGTATGTATGTATGTATGTAATGTATGTAATGTTTGCAATGTACTGTAATGTACTGTAATGCAGTGTAATAAAATGTATGCATGTATGCATGTATGCATGTATGCATGTATGTATGTATGTAGGTAGGTAGGTAGGTAGGTAGGTAGGTAGGTAGATAGGTAGGTAGGTATATATGCATGCATGCATGCATGCATGTATGTATGTATGTATGTATGTATGTATGTATGTATGTATGTACCCCCCTGGAAGCCCGGGGCCTCCCTGGGGCGTCCCCGGACCCTCTCCGAGGCTTCTCCGGCGCTTCTAGTGGGTTACCGGGCAGCCCAAGATGGCGCCAAGAGGGCCTAAGAAGCCCCCTGGACGCTCCACGACGGCTCCAGAGGCCTCCAAAGACGGCCCAAGAGGCCTTCAGGAGGCACCCCAAAAAGGCGCCAAGAGGCAAAAATGATTGATTCTACGGCCCAAACAGGGCCCAAGACAGCCTAAGAGACGCCCTAGACGGCCCTAGAGAGCCCCAGGAGGAGTCAAAGAGGGGTCCCAGATGGAGAAAAAACAAATTGAAATTTCAAAACGGACCCCCCCAATACGGCCCAAAATGCCCCGAAGTAACATGATTTCCACCTTCCGAAGACGCCCAAAAGGCCCACAAGACAGCCTCAGCGAGGCCCAAGAGGGCCCGAGATTGCTTGAAGATGGCCGAGGAGGGCCCCAGGAGGCCCTTCAAGAGGCAAACATCGGCCCATTGCCTACGTAAAACGTACATTTTCAGCATACTCCCTTGCTTGGTCTTCGCAGTGCTCCAGACGCCCCCGCGGAGCCCCAACACAGCCCAAGAGAGACCCAAGAGGGGCCCAAGACGGCCCAAAAGGGTCGTCCTGTGGGGCTGACGGACCCCCCCAAGATGGCGCAAGAGGCCCCAAAGCCAGCCCAGGAGGCCCCCAAGACGGCCTCAGGGAGGCCCAAGAGGGCTTCGTTCGAAATCATGTTCCCAGAAGCCTCTCCGGGAACATGATGCAGGACGCCCAAAGACAGCCCCCAGAGGCCCCAGACACGCCGAAGATGGCCTCAGGACGGCCGACAACGCCGCCAAAACGCCCCGAATGCGGAATGACGGAGCCTCTGGATTCCTTTTTCCTTGAGCCAAATATATCAGCCCAATATATTGTCCCCATCTGTGTGAAACCCTGCAGCCCTCCTCGAGGCCGCTGTGCATGCTGGCGGGCTCGTCAGCCTCACCAGCCGAATTACACTGTACGTGTCGAAACTCATCAGTCTCGACCATGCAAAAGAAACAGCCATGGGATACGAAACCCATCTTCAACGTAAACATTAGGCCTGGAAAACGTGCTCCTTTTGCGCGCTACGACCTCGGGAGGTGATCAATCTCCGTCGCACATCATCTGAACAAGCCAGCTCTGCTTAACCAAAATGGTATCTCGTACTGGTCGTCCAGGGTGTGTGCACCATATCTAACTCCAACTCCAAGCTCCCCAGTCGTGTGCTGGCAATGGGGTGCAGCGACCATCAGCTTATCGGTCCTTGCTCCTGCTCTTGTAAGTCACAGGTCCCTGCGCCAGCACGGACCTCATCTTCTTCTTCACGTGCACCTCCGACTCGGGCACGGCCTCGCCACCCTGACGGTGATCCTGGTGAAACTCTCGCTTCATCTTGTACTGGTCGAAACGGCGTAGCCCGTGTCGCCTCCACAATTCCCTATTGATTTACCTTCACCACGAACATGTAATAGCTCACGGCCTCTGCAATTATCGTAACCAGCAGGTGCGATAAACAGCTCCACCAACTGAACTCGTTCGTCATGCTCACGTTGATGACGCCGTCATCGTAGTAGTCGTCCTCCGTTGCATCTGTCACTGGGATGTTCGCCATCGCTGCCAACACCTTCACCAGAACTTCGGGACTCTTGAAGCTCGTGGTGGTGATTGAGATCAGCCCAAGCGTCTTCATATGCTTCCTGAGCGTCTCCTTGTCCATCGGATTGGTCCCGGTACCCGCAACCTGTTCCTTCGTGCTTACCTTCTCGACATCCATCTCTCCGTCGCGTGCCAGATCTTGATGCCATATCCACCTCGTTTGAAGATGCCTGGCCCGTCCACCGCCGTGTCTGTGGATCATACCTTTCGCTGCTGCCGAACCCGTCTGCAAAGCCAGGGTGATCTGAATCTGCTCGCTCCTCATCTGCGCCATCTCCTGCAGCGCGTGCTCGACGGTAAGTCCCCTGGCTGTGCCCGAACCCATCGCATAGAATTCCGACTCTCCACTTGGTAACGCCACCGTCGCCTGAGACAGAACCCAACTTTCCAGAAGGTGAGCTCCCAGTCGAACTCCTCCTGATGAGATGCTCTTGCGCGTCGCCTCTAGTCCTGCCCGGTCCGCGTCGGTCGACGCCTTCACCTTGAACGTGGCCTCGTGGCACGGGTAGAAAATCGCGATGTCCGCCGTCCCCTTCACGTACCTTACCAGCCGCTTCTGCTTCAGGATGCGCTTCACCCTCGGGTCGTTATATGAAGAACTCTGCTCCCGAAGAGCTTCTTGGATATTCCATCGGTCTCCTGCCGTGCACTGGGCAATGCCTCCACATCTGCGGTGTGTCATAGCACTCTGCCGCCCCACTGGGTCTTCGGCTTCACGAGCGCCCTTCGCAGTGTGGTTTGAACCCGGTGTCTCCGCCAGCTTTGCCTGCTTTAAATCGTGCGGCTCCACCGACTTCAGGATCAGCTTCGGGTCGGGTAAGATGCCGAAGCCCTCCTCGGCCCAGAGCAGCGCCCTGTTGAGAAACGTGCCTTCCGCCGCTCCACCTGTTCCCTCTCGAGGTTGCGGCCTGACCTTGAACCTGCTCGCCATCAGCTCATCGAACTCACCCAGTTCCTCACCGTAGGCCCCCACCACAAAGTCGTCTCCATGTCCAGCGCGTAGAGAGTCATTGCCATGATGGTAATACATGCAACACACTGTATTTAACTCCTCGTACCCGTGATGCTTGAAGTTGTCTCGAACTGTTCCTTGAAATGACATCGATGCTTCTGGCGCCCCATACATAGCCTTCGTCGACTTCCGCAGCATACCTGGACGGCGTTGCTCTGGTGGTGGCCAGCAGTACTGAGGCCCCTTCAGCAACGCGTGGAAGAACGCGACCGATATGTCGTAGAGCCCGAGCTTCTTCTTACGCGTGTCAGTAGACCTCAAAGAAGCCACCTGTGATATCACCAACTTTACTGCCCAGAGTGCGGGCGCCCCTGCGAAGTCCGCGGGGTCGGCTCCGTCACTATACCTTATGTGAACACATCTGTTCCTCGCGATCCACTCGTCGATCCGCTTGGCGTCGAATGGCTTCATCTAGTCCTCGAACGGCCCCCATTCGACAACCTCGAACTCCTCCATGCTCTTCATCTCCTTCGTCCTCCCGTTGATGACCAGCTCTTCAAGCAACTCCCCTCAAGTGCACGCGTCCCTGTAGACTCCATCTCCAACCAGCTTATCGCAGTTAACCCTTGGCTCGATCTCCTCGCAGACGTGTCGGTCATCTCCCCTCGCGGTCGACATGGGGATGCCTATCTCCATGGGCTCTTCCAGCCTTGGTGTCGTAGGTGCTACATCTCCTCCTGCCACGATCACGTTGCCTGTCATCTCCGCGTCCATATCTTGAGCTTGACCGAAGTGGCGACCCGCGGGCGTACCTGGGGCTCGTGACCCTGCTGTCTCCAGTCGTGATTATTGAACTTGGGCCTCCGCGGGTGGCTGTTCTGCTTGAACTGGTGCTGAATCTCCCGCAGGCTGTGCGGGTTGCGCTGGAATCGCGCCCTCTATCTCAGGTTCCGCCTTGTCGAAGATCTTCGCGAACCGAGTCTTGCACCTCGCGTTGTGGATCGATGAGTTCCGCTCGCAAGCTGCGCGCCCGTCCGCAGGTCCATGCTTCTCGATCAGCGCCTGCGTGATATACCTCCTTCGTCGAACCACCTCGTTCTGGCCCTTGACCTCCAAGCCTCCTGGGTTCCACGGGACCCCTATAAACGCGTTGTACACTTCTTGTTGTACCGATCCTCCTTGGCTCTTAACTTCGTAGTCCTGGCGTGCTCGATGCCTCGCGCCGCCCCCGCGATGATGTCGTCGTTCTCGGCGCGTCTGCCCAAGAAGATACCTTCGCCCCATCTCGGCTCCAGCTTGGAAAAGTCCTTAGCCTGGATAGTGTAGTCGATCGTCTCGCCTATCTTCCCCAACTCTGACTTGAACTTGGCGCGCCCCAGTCGCTCCCAAGCTGTCCTGCCGTCCGTCTTGATCGCGAACCTTGTGAGCAAGTAACCCGCGTATCTGACCAGCCACGGCATGATCATACTCTTCGGCCCGATCTTCACGCCCAGGTTCGCCTCCAGCTCGCTGCGCAGCGTCCGTAACAGCGATTCCGCTCTCTCGGCCGCGTTCTCGATCGCCCCGTTGCTCTGATGTGATCCCTTCGGTGACTTCTCCACCTGTGTGCTGTGCTTCCTCCTGTTCTTCACCGCCGTGATCACTGCCTGTAGTGATGCCTCCTGGTCGCCCTTCAGAATGATGTCCGCTGAGCCCCAGACGTCAATGTAAAACTCCACGGGTGAATTGACGTACTGGTTGGGCCTTTTGTGAAGCACCATGATCGACGCTGCGGAGTCCGCTGGCTTCTGAACCATAACCGAGATAGTGACCGTGTCCGTCTCCGTCTTGGTGTTCACGAAGCAGTCGCCCATGCTAATCGCAGGTATCGTCGGCGCTTCGTCCGGATCAGCCTTCATGCGACCCCCCCCTTGCCCCGGCCCCAAAAGACACCACGTAGACCAGTCTCGAAACGGCAAATGGATCCTCTCGTGGATGGCGGTCTCTTCCGCCGTCGGCTTGTATCTCTCTTTTGTTTTATCATATCCTTGATCTTCTTGCTCGCCATGGGTCTTAGCATCGCGCCACCATCCTCATCGAACCACGCGCCCTGTGATCCGTTCGTCAGGTCGCTGACTGCTATGATCGTCTTGTGGACATCTCGGACGTCGAACTGACCTCGTATCGGTTGCTTGGTGCCAGATACTTCCATACACACCGTCTTGCATCCATCGGCATAGATCTTGGTACCATCAGCTTGTCGTAGTGGTGGTGCTTCTGAATCTCCACGCGGGATCTGCGGTGCAAATCCTGGTGGGAATGCACTTCTCGCCGCGCAGGAATCGACCATGACCTGTATCTTCCCGTCGTCATCGTTGTCAAACTCGTTTATCGGAACCAGATCGCTCTCGTCATTCCCGCAATCGTCGTAATTGGGCTCCTTCAGTGTATCCTCATTGTGATCTAACTTCGCATGGTGATCAAGCTTCTCGTCCACGCCCGCCTCGACCATGAAGATGCAGCCCTCCTCGGCGTCGCAGTCTGGACCTGAATAGCTGACATCCTTGTCATTGGTCTTGGGCGTCTTCGTCTTCGTTTTATCGTTCTTGCCTTTGCCCTTGCCTTTGCCTCCACTGATC
This sequence comes from Prorocentrum cordatum, assembly GCA_963575745.1. Lineage (NCBI taxonomy): Eukaryota > Dinophyceae > Prorocentrales > Prorocentraceae > Prorocentrum > Prorocentrum cordatum. The sequence goes on from CAUYUJ010015227.1 coordinate 632,653, forward strand.
CTCTGGAGCTCCTCTGTGGTGGTCTTGCCATCTTTCATGTCCCGCGTTGCCTCTCTGCACTCCTTGAGCGCGTGACCTTTCTCCATGCAAACTTTGCAGTGTGGGGTGCCACTCTGGTCATAGCCCTGACCTTTACCGTCTTTGTCCTTACTGCTCTTACACTTGCCGCCCTCGCCCTGTTTCCCGATCGCCAGCGCGTCTAACTCCATCGGTGCAAGTCTTCTGAGCGCCAGCGCCGCCTGCGTTGACCTCAAGTAGTTCAGCACCTCTGCCCTCGCAAGCGCGTGCGTGGTTAACCTCGTCGCGTTCAGCATCAGGTGCTCTCTCAGCTTCTGCAGTGCCAGGCGCGTGCTGATCACTGACTTCTTGATCGACTCCATTACCTTCTCTCCCGTTTGCTCTTCATACCCCTGCACCATGGCCGCCCAGGAAACGACGCCTTTGATCGGGTCGTGCTCCTGCGTCGTCGGGTACAGGATCGCGCCCAGCATGCCTGAGAACCTCGAGGGGGCCTTCGGCTCGAACTCAACACGCAGCAATCTCCATGCCTCCAGTCCCTCTTCCACCTGCAACGCTCTTCACGATGCCTTGCGCTTTGTCCTTGCAGGTCAGGACGAGTATGTAGTGCAAGTTCGTCTTCACTCTCTGCGCATCCTCGCCCAAATCTGCGCGTGCAATCGGCTCTGCATCCGCCTTCGCCGCGTCGCGCATCATTTCCGCCATGTGCGGGTCCACCGCCATGCAGTGGGCTGACAGGGCGAAGCTCTAGTTCTCACATGTAACTCCGTCTCGATACTTCGTTTTCTCATCGAGTTCCCCTGAGAACTTATTTTGGCTTGCCGAGCAGCTTCGTGTCCACGAGAGATTATCGAAGGGGCGCTCTCTGCTGATCATCTGCTTGAGTTCCCTGTTCCTCTCCTGCTGTTCCTGCTGCTGTTCGCGCCTCCTGCAATTGTATTTCCAGCGTCGCGATCTGCTCTCGCTGCTGAATCACAACTCCCTCCATCGCCACGACGCGAGCCAACACCTCTTGCAAGGGGGACATCGCTGCGCGAGAACTCTGGAGCCTGGCCGCGGGCGCAACCAGGCTCCGCTACCATGCGGAATGGCGACGCCTCTGGATTCCTCCTTCCCTGAGCCAAATATATCAGTCCAACATCTTGTCTCCATCTGTGTGAAACCCTGCGCCCCAGCCGAACATTATAAATTTCCCAATGGTTTTTGAAATAATTTCTGCGCGCTCTCATGTTCCACCTCCCCACGGTACCAGACCGCGTCAGAGGCCTTTTCAGATCGCTCCACGACGGCCGAAGAGGCTCCCCAGACAGCCCCGAGACGGCCCAGGAGGCTCCCCAGATAAGTCAAGAGGGCATCGAGAGCGCCCCACGAGAGCCCCAAGAGCGACCCAGGAGGGCCCGAAGAGCGCGACATTTCAAGGTCTCTGGCCTGAGAGGCTCCTAGGGCGCCCCCGAAGGCCATCAAGAGGCCCCCAAGAAGCCCCGTGAGGCTCCCAAGGGGCCCCCCGGAAGCCCCAATACGCCCCCAAGGGGCCCCCCGGGGAAGCCCCCTGCGGGCCCCCAAATTTTTTGGTAAATCGAATTACCAGATAGCTTTCCAGGAACATGATTCTTCCGCCCACCGCCCCAACCATGTTTCCAATAGGCCTGCCGACAAAACCAAAAGGCGCCCCTCGGTAAGCCCCCAGAGGCCCCCCTCTTAAGAGAGCCGAACAAATATTATGCTCCCGGAAAGCTTCCCGGGAACATGATTCTCTATCTCGGAGTAGGCCCGGGGGGGGTGGGCGGGCCGCTGCCTGTTCCCCCCATCGGCGCCCACCGGGGGTTGCGGGGGGTGCCCAGAGCTCCCGAGGTGGCCCGAGCCCGCCCCGAAGCAGGCCACGGCAGGCTAAGAGGGTCCCGAGAGGGCCCAAGACGGTCCCACGAGACCCCGAAGTCGCCCGAGATGCCCCAAAGACAGCCGGCGAGGACTCCAACGCGCTCCACGACGGACTCAAGAGGCTCCCCAAGAAGGCCCTGGGGGCCCCAAGAAGGCCCAAGAGGCTCCCCAGACAACCCAATTGTGCCCCAAGAGCGCGCCAAGAGAAGGCCCAGAGGGTCCCGAGGCGGCCTGGGCCCGCCCCGAAGCAGGCCACGACGCGCTAATGGAGGTCCCGAGAGGGCCCTAGATAATTCCAAGAGGCCCCGAAGACGCCCAAGCTGCCCGAGACGGCCGACGAGAACTCCAACACGCACCAGGCCGGATTCAAGAGGCTCCCCAAGAGGGCCCTGGGAGGCAAGATTCACTGATTGTCCGATGGTTTTTGAAAGATTTAGGCGTTCTCGCTTTCCCCGCTTCCCAGCGCTCCCTCACGGCCTTGCTCGGGGGCCCTTCAGATCGCTCCAAGACGGGCCACGAGGCCCCGACGAGGGCCCCAAGACGGCCCAGGAGGCTCCCCAGACAGCCCAATTGTGCCCCAAGAGCTCCCCAAGAGAGGGCCCAGAGGGGAACCTCCAACCGATATTTCGAGGTCTCTGGCCCTAGGCCGCCTGTGGGCCCCCGGAGGCCACCGAGAGGCCCCCGCGGAGCCCCGCGAGGCGGCCGAGAGGCCCCCAGGAAGCCCCAAGAGACCCCCAAGGGGCTCACAGGGATCGCCCAAGAGGCCCCCCAACACACCCCAAGAAATCACGTCCCCAGAAAACCTTCCGGGGACACGGTTCATCATGGGCCCGAGAGTTCCCGGAGGCCCCCAATGGGGCCCCCAGGGAACGGCCAAGAGATCCCCCAACACACCCTGAGTAACCATGTCCCCAGAAGGCCTTCCGGGGTCATGCTTCATCATGGGCCTGCGAGTCTCCAGAGGCTTCGAAGTACCATCCTGCTACAGGAGAGCTGTCTGGGAAGTTGATTGGGAACATGACTGATCGCTTTCTCGCGGCCCTCCGCAGATCGTCTCGCACAAAGTTGCCCCAAGTGCCCTCTTGAACTGACAACGACGACGAAACGACGGATACGACGACGACGATGATGACGACGACGACGACGACGACGACGACGACGGCGCGCCCCAATAGGCGACGACGACATTGCGACGACGACGACGACGACGACGGCACGCCCCAACAGGCTCCCCAAGACGACCCCCAAACCCACGCTTCCAGAAGGCCTGCTGGGAACCCGATTCATACGGCCGCCGCCCCCTTTACACAACCATTTTTCTCGCAGGCCGTTGGGGCGGCAGATTGGCACGCGTGGACTGTAGTCCACTATTTCAGTGGAGCAGTGAACTCGTCAAGGCCTGGGGCCTGCTAGAACCTGAGCGCGCGCGAAGCGCGCGCGATGGTTCCAGTGCGTATATATATATATATATACACATATATATATATATAGGTGTGAAACTCACGCGGTTCAGGGGGGGATTTTAGACGCCGCGCGGCCCCTCCGAATGCAGTTGCCGCGGGGGAAGTGAGCAGCCTGCGTAGATTTCTAAGTGCGTTTTCCATGGCAGCGGCTGGCGGGGGGGGCCCCCGGCGGGCTGGGGGCCCGCGAGGGCCGGCGCGGCCGGTCCGCGGCCCGAGCCCAGATTTGCAAACAGCGCCGGCGAGGCCGGATGGGGGGGGCGGAGAAAACCATATTCAAGCTATCTCCCGCTATGCCCGCGGGGCCGCCGGTGGGGGAGCTAGAAGAATTATCTCCCAGAGCTGACCTTGAGGGTCCAACCAGCTCTAACTCGGAATGTGAGTCTTTACCTAATTTGCGCTGACAGCTGTTTCTTAATTACAGCTGACAAGCTTTTCCAACATGTGGCTATACCTCCTGCACTGGAGGGAACAGACGAAGGAGGAGGGCGCAAGATGGGGTTCGAGCGATCCGAACCCGTTTTGGTTCGATCGTGATATTTGTTGTGGCATATCATGACCGAGGAGCGGGTGGAGAACGCGGCTTCGGTGGAGAGCATGGAACATTTGGTGAAGTCATGCCAGAAGGAGATTCAGCATCTACCAATCCGACATGGGCGACTTGGTCGTCAACATCATGGCGTTATTGGGCGGCGCCATTCAGCTCGCCAAGCGGATTTCTGAGCCGCAAGTACGAGATGCGATCATCAACAAACACGGCGTGCCCAGCGATGACGCCCGCACGCATGCGAGACAGATTTCGGCTGCGCTCTCGCACGCCCTCAGGAGGTCCAGAAACGCCACGGGCGGATCGAAGTTGCACCCCGCAGCGCAGCAGGTCGGCTCGATTGGAAGGGCGGGGCCAGGCAGCGGCGGCAAGGGGAAGACGAGGGCCCCGAGCAGCAGCCCTAGGAGCAGATCCCATGCGCGAGCTGCCAGCACCTCTGCCTCGGCTGAGCCCAGGATCGATCTAGGAGGCGTGCCGCCCGAAGCCCCCCGCGGGCATCCCACTGGGCCCAAGGGAGAAACTCTTGCAGCGACAGATCAGCGACACCATCAGCGTCGGCCCGTCGCCTCGAGCCGCCTGCGCTGCCGCCGGCCCCCCGATTGCGATCAAGAAGGGCCACGGGAAGAAGAGCGACCAGCTCGAGAACCAGAAGCTCGATCTTCTCCGTCGACTACGAGCGCGCGCTCCTGGTGGGGCAGCGCGGCGCGACGGCCGCGGGGCGCATGATGGGGCCAGGGCCCGACGGCGCGCGCGCGGCCACCGTCGGCGACGACAAGGGGCAGGAGACAGAGGTGCCGAGTGCCATGTGCGAAGCGTGGCTAAGAAGAAGCCGCGGGGCAAGGGCGACGATGAAGGCGGCGAAGAGGCCTGCAGCTGCCCTGGGGACTTGGCGCATGGAGGAGTTCCCCGACGAGGAGGCCGACGACGGCGAGGGGGGGGGGGCACTAGCCCGACGCGGTCGACGAGGGGGAGGCGGTGGATGAGGGGCCCGCGGTCATGCTCAAGCCCGCGGCAGCGACGGCCCTTGCGCGAAAGCGCGCTGTGACGTGGCGCGAGAATTCGCAGCAGAGCGCCGCGATGAGAGCTTTCGGCAACAAGCACCAGGCGCGCCCTATCGGCTGCGAGACAAGTACAGCCGGGACAAGAAGATAGAGGCAACGGGGAAGCTCGCGAAGTTGCTGCGCGACAGAAAATGCCGCTGCCTGCGCAGACCTCCGCCATCAGGAAACTTGAAATTAAACGCGCGAGCCAGGAACACATTCTGAAGCGCCCTGCGCCCCCTTGGCGGGGCGAGCGGCTCTCCGGCTTCAACCGAGTCGCCTGCAAGCGGAGGGGCAAGGAGATCTCGGAGTCTCTGTGAGGTTTCCGCTTAGACTCTTTGTATTGGAAGCGATGCCAGCGCCGCTCCTGCGCGGCGGTTGGCGTGGCGGACCGACTGCGAGCGGGTCCATCTCTCGGGGGCGGCATGTGCGCGCGCGTGTATGCATGCGTATACGCATCATACAGGCGAGGCTTGGCGGCGGCGGGGCGGCGACGAGCGTCCATCGGCGACGGCGACGGCGACCGTTCGAGCGTCTCGCGCGCACGCACACGCGCACGCACGCACGCACGCACACACGCACGCGCACACACGCACAAACACACACAACAAACAAAAACACGCACACACGCGCGCACGCACGCACGCACGCACGCACGCGCGCACGCGCGCACGCGCGCACGCGCGCACGCACGCACGCACGCACGCACGCACGCACGCACGCACACACACACACACACACATACACACACATACACATACACACACACACACACACGCACGCACGCATGCGCACACACGCACGAATGCGCACGCGCGCATTGCCTGATACGGACACGCGCAATATAAATACATATATATATATACACACGTGTAGATATGCGTTTGTACTATATATACACATATATACGTATATATATATATATATAGATTCCGGGGGGGCAGGCCTGGGGCCCGAAAGCAGCTGCCTGCACCCATGGGAGTACCAGGGATCATTTTCGCTGCGTTCTTTTACAAGCTTTCGGCGTCCCGGGCCCCGGAGGCCGCCGCGATGGCCCCGGGCATTTTCCAGATCTTTGGCGCGAGTTCCAAGACCATTCCGCAGAGGGCCCCAACAGTTTCCAGGCCAGCCCAAGATACAGAGGATGCGAGCCATTCTGAATAACATGTCGCTCTGCGACACTTCAAATCGTGCGTCGCGTGTTTGGACCCCCCCCCGCTCGTTTACTCCAAAGGCATCGTCGCCTTCTATGTGCATCAGCAATGCCCCCAGGTCGTGTGCGTGTTGGGAGTCACTGCAGGGCGTCTTCTAGAGATTGTTTCAGCAGTCATAAGGTCTCGATTGTTTTATATTGTGCACATGCCTGCGCCATGCGGTCAGCTCATATTCAGTTCGCTTTATATTATTTATTCAGCCGTCGCCTCAGTCGACCCAAATTGGCCGAGGGGGGGCGGTTGAACATGGCCGACCGACTGAGTAAAGAGCGTTGCCTTTCGTCTCCCTCTCAAGCGTTAGTGTCGCCATTGTCCTAGCATTGCCGAGCCACCAGTCACGAACCATTGTTAATGACATGTGGTTTAGCTGACAATTTCCTTGAGCAAGATGCCCCCGCCTAGTTCTCAAAGGGGGAGGATGAGGATGAAGGCGAGGACGAGGAAGACCACGAGTGCGACAAGGACCGGGACGAACACGAACGCGACCATATAGATAATGAGGAGGAGTCTGGCGCTGATGGATTCCAATATGGGCGTTGAAACCATGTTCGTCCTCCCTCTCACTGTCTTTCCCTGGGCTCCATCGTCGCTCGCCCTTGCTCCTGACCTTCTCCTTTGTTTTTTGTGATTCCCCCTTCCCGCCCATGTTTTTTCCATCCTCCTTGTCCTCTTACTTGTCCTCGTTTGCGTGCTCTCTTTGTTGTTTCTCTTCCGTGCCGCTGCCGATCCTTCCCCTCCTTTTCCTTCTCCCCCTGTCTCCTCCGTTTTTCGGCGGGGCCATGCTCTTTCCCGTGCTCCTCCATTTCATCTACCCACCATCTCTGGACAAGCAGGCAGCCTCCACGCTTGCCGCCCCGCCCAATCTCCCCGTCAATCTCGGCACGCCGCCGCAGCTGTTGCTGCTGCTGCTGCCGCTGCGGCCGTTGCCGCCGCAGCAGCTGGTGCCAGCGCTGCCGCTGCCAATGCGCGTTGGCCGCCGCTGGACGTGGCCACCGTCGCCCACGTCGACATCGTCGCCTGCGTCGTCGTCGAGGCTCGCGGCTTGAAGCTGTGTTCGTCGTCGGCATCGTCGGCGCTGCCGCTGCTTTCCGGAAGCGGATGTTGTGCGTGACCGCAGGTTGCAGGATTTCGAGGCCCAGCTGACAGCCCAGCTGTCGAACATGCAGGGCGACTTCGACAAGAAGCTGTCGCACGTGAGCCGCGGGGCGTCGGGGCCTCGGCGGCGGCCGCTTACGGAGCAGGGGGAGGAGGAGAAGGAGGAGAATGAGGAGGAGGAGGAAAGAGGGAGGGAGGGAGGGAGGGAGGGAACAGGGATGGATGGAGGGAAGGGGTCCCTTCTGCAGCGTTTGTTGCCCTTTTCCTCATCCCTTGCAGGAGAAGGGTGCGGGAGGGAGGAGGGCCTGGGGAGGGAGGAGGGGGGGAGGAGGTGACGGGATGGCATGAGCGAGCATCGGGGGAGAGGGGGGCGGAAGGAGGCATGGACGTGGAGGCGTGCGATGGCATGCGTCGAGGCAGGCGCGCGGCGCGGCCGGCGCAGCGAGCTGGCCGCCACACCGTCCGTGTGTCCCCGCGCGGCGGGAGCATCCGTAAGCAGCAGTATCCGAGGCAGCGCGGTCCTTCGCGGGGCCGGGCAGCCCTGCCGTGTGGGAGGCTACGGGGGCCAGGCACTCGGCCGCGCCACAGTGCCTCCGTGCGCGCAGCGATGAGACCAGGGAGGAAGGCAGGGAGGGAGGGAGGAGGGGAGGACGAGGGAGGAGGGGAGGGAGGGAGGGAGGAGGGGAGGGAGGAGGAGGGAGGGAGAAGGGGAGGAGGGAGGGAAGAGGGAGGGAGCGAGGAGGGGGAGGGAGGAGGGAAGAGGGGGGGAAGAGGGGAGCGAATTGGGAGGGGGCGAGGAGGGAGGAGGGGAGGTGGAGGGGAGGGAACAGGGAGGGAGCGAGGAGGGAGGGGAGGGAGGGAGGGACGCAGGGATGGAGGGGGATGGGGGATGGAAGATAGTGAGCGGCGGGGGCGAGGGTAGGGCGGAGAGGGCGGGCGAAGGGAAGGGAGGTGACCAGCCCGTCCAGCCAGGAGTCAAGCGGTGGCGAAGCGTCCTGGGGCGCTTGTATCGGAGAAGCGTAAGACTCGAGTAAGCCGGAACTAGGATTCGCCTTTGCTTTTTTGACGAGCGCGTCCTGGATCGTGACTATCCCGTTTTCGTGGGATGTTTGCAGCGGGAACCCGCGCTAAATTTCATAGTGTGCCGCGCTGTTTTTTTTATGATGGTCCCCGTCAGGCCAACCCGAGCCCCCCGTACCCGAGTCTTACGTCTCCCCGACGATAGGCCCATTAAATAATGTTCTGATAACCCTTTGTGGTCTGCACGAGATGTTCTTACAACAATTCTGGCTGGGACCGTCTTGTTTTGACACATCGTGTTCATGCTCTAAGAACATCGTTCTTGTTCTTCGAACATTTCTGGGTTCTGAGAACATGTCGTGGTAGCCCTATAGGAATGCCGGGACGGTCGGTCCCTGCTCAAAAGGAAGGAGGGAGAGGCAGGAAGGCGGGAAGGATGGGAAGATTGGGAGAGGATTTTCTCCCTCTGGGACCCCCACAGGACGTCCCAGGATCTCCAGCCGGCGTAGAGCTCAACAGAGCGCCATGTAACACCCTGGGCCATCCCCACCCGATCGGCAAACATCACTGAACATGTCGAAGCCTTTAAGCTCTAGCGCTTTGTACCTTCGGTCATGTTCGGTTTTAGATGGCCTTCTGTGGACTCTGGATGAGCTGGAGATAGCTCAAAGGAGTCTTCAGAGTGTGCTTCTCCAAGCCTTCTCCCCAACTCCCTCCCGAGGTGTTCTTCACCCTCCTCCCTCCTCCCCCCGGAGTCTGTTTTCCTCGCTTCTTTTTCGCTTCCCTCCTCTCCTTCAACTCCTCTCCTCCCAACGACCGTGCGCGCGGCCCCATTCGGCGCCCACCCAGGCTACTGACAAACCGACCTCTTCCCTCGGGGGTGTCTCCCTCTTCCCTCCCCTCCCATCCCCGCCCCTCGGTGATGGCCTCACTGGAGTCTTAGGTAAGGTGGGTCCAGACGGGCTCTGGGTATCTGTTTCCTACCTCCAGGGTCGGAGCTCCCCTCCTCCAACTTGCGCTTTCACTTTTGTTTTGCCACGCGAGTGAACGCCACTTTGATGGTTTTACTGCTGTGCACTCCCGCTTCGGGCATTCCATTCTCTCCGAGGGTGTCTCCACTCCTCTCTCTTCCCTCCTCCCTCAAAGGTGTCTCTCTCCCTCTCCCACTCCTACGTCTGCTCCCCTCTCCCGTCTGCTCCCCTCCCCCCTCCGACCCGACTCCATCCCTCCCCATTCCCCTCCCCTCCCCCGTCTGCTCCGTTCCCCTCTCCTCCCCCTTCCGTCCCCCCCCCCCCGCTCCCCACTCCTCTCCCATGCCCTCGCCTCTCCTCCACTCGCGCGGCCGCCTGTGACGGCTGAGATCCTCCATGAAGCCCCTGGACGGGGCGGGACCGTCCGCTGGGATGGACACGATGGCCGAGGACCCTTCACCTCCTTCCCCTCCCCCTCCTCCCCCTCCTTCCCCTTTTCCTTCCCTTTCTCCTCCTCCTCCTCCTCCTGCTGCTCCCCCTCTTCCTCCCCCTCCTCCTCCTTCTCCTCCTGCTCCTCCTCCGCTTTCTCCTCCTCTTCCTCCTCCTCCTCCTCATCCTCTTCCTCCTCCTCTTGTCGGCAGGAGGGCGACGACGATGAGCGATGCAGGCTTGGGCCCCCCACATCCCTCCTCACCCTTCTGGTTCTCATCCTCCGTCCCGCCATCCTTCGCCTCTTCCTCCTGTCCGACGTTTCACAGGCTCCGTCACGCTGGTGGGCCGCAGCGTCGGTGTGACAAGCTGAATCCGGCTTATTATGTGTGCGAAGTCCGCTCACTTCCCTATCGCATCCCTTCCGCAACTGTATTGGTTCATGTATTGGCTTATTTACCACAGAGCACTGAATGCTGCGCAGTGCCGCAGTGCCTTTGAAAAGGAGTCGTCCTCCTTGCTTCTCCCTAAGGACCCCGTACAGGAGCGGCCCCTCGGCCGTCTCCCTGTACACACACAGGTTATCAGCCTTTTCTTCACCGCTCTTTGCTGTTGAAATTCGCGTCATCTTGGGTTCCGCCGCTTGGCGTCGCAATTCCGTTGTGCTGCCCGCAAGCGTGCGATCTCTTCGACGGCGCATGCTAGCGACGGCATCATGGAGAGGGCACGAGAAACTGTGATACCAATTTGCCCCCTCGCAGGTGATGGCAGTGCTGCGTTTTTCGCGGCGGCTCTCGGGGAACCGCCGCCCCCGCGTGCTCAAGCGCCTGGACCTTCGCGACAACGGCTGGATTCGCCTCTCGCGGAGCCTGATCGATCATTTCCGTCGGTGGCCACGCCCGCAGTTGTCACGTCTGTCATCGGGGCCGGCACTGGCCTCACTACGCCTACTGCCTCCCCACCCACTTTCGCTGACACCTGTGTCGGTGGCCACGCGCGCGGCGGCCATCGCACCGCGAACATGTCCCCTGACATGGCCCTCGCTCGCAGCCGCCGCTGGGCCAAGGTTCCCTCTCCAACAAACGTCTCCGTTTCAGAACATGCGCTGGCCATCAAGAATCCCATTGGACGGACGTCTCAGCGATAGGTTCCTGGAAAAGGTACCACATTCGTTCTCCTATTCGAGGCGCCAGCCGCAACCCCTCACAACGGCGCCCCCAGCAAGGCTCTCAGCAGCGCAACCTTGCTGCGCAATCCTCGCCTACTGCCGGTGATGTGGCAGAGTTCCGAGACCAGGTTGAACCATGCACGACCCAACAGCTATCGGGTCTGGCCGTTCAGACGGCCACATTCAGACAGGAGGTCAACATGTTCTTGCCTTGGTCGATGCTGGGGTTGCCGAGGATCGCTCGATCATCTCTCAGGTCCAATCCCAAGCCGGCCACACGGAGTCACACCGAGGTGCCGACTCCAGAACAATCCAGACGCTTCACGAGTACGTCCTACGGGTTGAGGCGCAACTTGTGACCGTCAAAGGTACCAGGACTGCTGCTGCCAGGACATTACACGATGAGTTCCTGATGGTGCGACAGACCCCACCCATGGAGGTACGTGGAATTACGGGTTCCCAGATGCGCGAGGACCTGGATGCGTTTCGCACCCAGGTCCACCAGCGCGCTGCTACGATACACTCTTCCCGCGCCACTCTCGCATCCGAGTTAGATGGCAAGCTGCGCGGTGCCGAGACGGCCCTCACTCACCGTGTTGAAGCCCTCGAAGTACGTGCGCCAACGCTCGCAAACCTAGTCTCCCATGTCGAGCAGCAGATCCCCGAACTACGGACTGCGCTGGCTCAGCTGCGTGCTGTGCGGACCCAGACGGATCAGCTGGGCACCCGGACTTCGGTTTCCGATTTCGCCTCGACGCCCGCGCGGCCGACGCGCAGCAGGCGGCGGACCACGCGCAGCTGCGACTCCCAGATATCCCAGGAAAGAGACGATGAAGAAGAAACAACCAAGCAAAAAAAACTGGCCGACTCAATCCTACCCCTTTTGGAACAGGAGTGCGAAGCACACAGCCAACGACTCCGAGACCTTGAACGCGGGCTGGGCAGGCACTCCCGGAGGACCCACGATACCAACGTCGAGCTACGTGGTCTTCAACAGAATGCCCAACAGACGCAGCACAGCGCTGCGACCAACGAAGCTACACTGACCTCGCGCGTCAGCAACGCCGAGTTCCACCAAACCTCCAGACCGTCGACGCTCTCCTACGCACGCCGAGGGTGACATCTGCACAGGCCATGCGCGACGCACCTCGCCAGGTGCCGCGTCAGCCGCGGCCTCTACTCAGACGCGTCGCGTTTCTCTCGTGCGACCTCCATCTCCAGCACAACCGGTTCTTTCGCACGCGTTATCACACACCTCCGACACCGTGCGTATACCGCAGTTGCCACGCATTACACAACTACAAGAGTGGCAGCAGACGGCTCGCAATAACTTTGGCAGTGCTCCTGGGCGCCCTGCCACTGCCCACGCATTCCCATGCGTCGCAGAACAACGAACAACGGTCTACGAGGACCTTCAGGACAGCGGCGACTTCGAGAGTGTCGATTGCCAACTCGCAGCCGGGCCCAGTGCTGTTCTGAATGCTGCCCTACGGTGCCGCATCACAAACCCCACGGCTCAGGGGCACAAGGCCGGCCGCATGCTCGAGGGCAGAAATATTTACTGGGCGATGCTGCAGTCCTACGAATTCACTGCAGTCGACGACGCCCTGCGCGACTTTGAGCGTCTGCAATTACTACGCATGCGGGGCGACGACGTACGACGGTCCATTGTGGACTGGAACCATCTACTATTGGAATGCCGCGAACCACCCGACACGAAAATATTGGAGCCACTATTCCGAGTTCAGATACGACGGCACTATCCGACGAAGCAGGATATACACGACTGTGACAAAATGGCCCCAGCGACCCCAATTTAACGCACGAGTGGCTTCGGCAACGAGTTCCGGACAACCTCGAACTCGACCGACTCGAGCGCAACCGGCGCAGCCTCAAGAATTCATCGAGCAGACGCGATTCGGTGATATGTGTAGCGTTCAAATCTGGGAGGTGCAGGGATGGGGAAAGGCGCAGGATGCCCCGCGCAGGCTCCAGCAGTCGCCCGACTACTCGACCGGCCCCGCGATCATCGACCCGCGACCATCACGACAGCTCTTTGGTCGCTCTACCGGACCAACGACGACAGACAAACCTCGGCAGAAGTTATGTTTTGTTTTCGCCAAGACTGGATCCTGTCCTGAGAAACATCGCTGCACGTGCCCCCACCTAACAGCCTGCGCCTTCTGCGCAGACCCGAAGCAAACCTGCTGGCACGGCGACCGGCGCCGCACCGCCCTCATCAATCCCAACAGTGAGACCCCTGGCTGGAGCCCTGTTCGACAACGCAGCAAAGACAGCCGAAACAGAGCGCCCCCCCCGCGACGCGCGGGGGGCAGCAGTCAGTCGCCCTACAAGAACCGACAGCGCCCCCACAGTCCGGGGGGGCAGGCGTTGGTCACGGCGAGGGCGGCCGTCTCCACTGCGCGGGAGGCGACGCAACTCGCTTTTCCGAGCGTCGCGGGTGGTCGCCACGGCCTCCGCAACGTTCGCGTTCAACGTCTAGGACGTCCCACCGGCATTTTTCCCGCGGCCGCTCTCCTACCAGGAGCGACAGGACGAGCGGCCGTTCCTCATCTGGACACCATAGTCGCTCACCTTCTACACGCCATCGCGTTCGGTCACCTGCCCCGGGCCGCTGCGATCGACGACGTGGCCGCGCCGCTGCCCCGCGCGAACGGACTCTGATCCTGTCTGACTCAGCGAAGCGGGAGATCAGGTTTGACCCTGACAACGCGGACATTTTCTACGCACGCGGCAAAACGCAAAATGTACAAATGGACGGAATCATCATGCTGCAGAGGTGACAAGATCGACGTTCCTGATGTCGTTCCAGACTGGTGGTTACAGGCCAGCACGCGCGCGTGCCGCGCCGCGCATGAGGGCGCCCAGCGGTTGTGCGACGATACCACCACGCCGCCTACAACAGCCACCGCGTCGGCGGCAACGCCCGCATCGACGCCCCCACGGCCCATGGCAGCGCCCTCGCGCGCAGGGATTGTGGACAGTGGCTCTGCCCATCATATCCAAGACAAGTCTGGCCCACTACCGCGCGAGACTACCCGGGCGCGGCGCGGGCGCGAACGCACCCTCGAGACTGCCGGCGGCGACCGGGTCATCAACGAGCATATCGAGCTCAAGCTGCCGCAGATTGTTGTCTCCAGTCTTGCCCTAGCTATGACGGATTGCCCATCGGCGCTATCAGTGGGACAATTGGTTCAGGGAGATTGTTTCAGACAACTTTGGGATCCTGCTCTTGGTACCTACTACAAGACCCTCGCGGCCAATGGTCCAGAGTTCGCGTCAACAACCGAATCCCAGAGCTCGATGCTCACAGTCTGCAGAAGATTCCGCCTCCGTACTTGTGTATGTCACTTCCCGCATCGTGATGCCCTAGATCTTCGTCATTGGCGCCCACTGCGCGGGGGGGCCCAACTTTCCTGGCGGCCGCGCCGGCAGCCCCGGTGGCTACACCAGCGCCGACGCTGCAGACAACTGCGCGCGACCACCCCCAGGTTCCGACGGCTGAGCAGGCGGCCGCACCTGCGTTGCCAGGCAGACCACGTCTTCCCATCGACCCTTCGCACTACATCACACATGCTCCGAAGCATCCAGATTGTGAGATTCGCGCGCGGATCCTGGCACGCAGCGCGCCGCGTCGACGACGGCGCCGCCCGAATCCACCACGTGGCCCTACCGCCGACGACGTTCAGTTTAAGCCTTTGTGCCGCGGCGATTCGGCGAGGCTCTGACTGCAGACCGCATCTTTGTTGGCGCGGACGAGGCTGCCGACAGAGTGCGGCGACAAGTGCGCTCTCGTCGCGCTGGGCAAGTTTACGGGCGCTATCATGGATGCCCAGCCAGGCATCCACGGTTGGGATGGCGCCA
>CAUYUJ010015227.1:652377-694877 GCA_963575745.1 Prorocentrum cordatum
GGGCGAAGGAGTGGCGGAGGATCGGGAGATGTAGTCTGTACATAGATATATGTATATATGTATGTATGTATGTATGTATGTATATATATTCATATAAGAAACAGGCGTCGGCGACCCATTGCTGCTCCGTCCTAACAGATCCAAGGGCCGCAGGGGGCTGGAATGCGGTGAGCTCGACTGGCGGGGGATGAGTGGACTGCGACCATTCGAAAGCGCGCGAAGGTCGAGCCCCCCCCCTCTGTCTCGCCCGCGCCCCCCCCCCCCCCATGCTCCTATGGAAAGCGTCGCCCCGACGAGCGGGCAATGCGTGGCCCGCTCGTCGGCGCGACGCTTTCCATGGGCGACGATTCAGAAGAAGAAGCGGAATCATATGAGTTTCAATCGCCCTGCCAGGCTCGAGCTGCTTCTGTCGTCGAGCAGGGGCGCCCTGAGCTCGGCGCCTCGACTGCCCCGGCCATCGCAGCGCTAGTGGATGAGAAATCTCCGCTGTTCCACTTGGCCAACGTGGGTTTCAAGCCGGGCGCTGCGATCGGGAGCGAGAAGACGCCAGCCGACGGCAAGGTCAAACTGTTCATGCTCGTGGCGATTGACATCGAGCTGGCGACGTTGCAGCCAACTGGCGTCGAGGGGGCCCTGCCTTACTTCGCCGTGCCCCTGGCGCACCGCAAGGAGAGTTGGTCGGCCGCTTCCATGAAGCCGCAATCGCCCATGGACTTCTTGCCGTGGGTGCCTGGGGGGACTCTGCAGTGGAACGCCGGCTTTGCGAAGTCGCGCGCGACGATGGCGCCGCCCACCCTGTCGGGCAAAGTCGCTGAGGAGAAGTCGCTCGAGTCGTTGCAGCTGTTCGTGAATCCGAATGCAGCCAGGGCGACGAATAAGTTCAGCGCGGGGAACCTCGCGCTGGCCCCATGCACCCGCGCAATCAAAGATCGCGCCGCTGACGAGCCGTGCCCTGGGACGCATGTAGATTGGGGCGCACTCATCAAGGGGCCCGCCAAGGTGAGCTTCAGCTTGGCGCCGCTCGCAATCCACAGCAAGCCCGCGGGCAACTTCGCGACGCCATTTTGGTTCGCGGCGACCACTGTTGACGGCGAGGCCGCAAACGTGAGGATCGGCGAGGAGAAGTCTGACATCTCCGCGATGATTGACTGCCAGCTGGCGGCGCACGTCAATATGACAATGCCAGTGATGCGCAACAGCGTCGCGCCCCAACCAGGCGACATGCTGCCCAATTCGGGCGGTGCCGCCGTCCAGTTCCAGAAGAGGGCCACGCTGGGCAGGTCGTGGGCGATGTTGGCTCGCAGGCGCGCCTCTCAATATTAGTTTATATTTTCGGTGCCAGCGCTTTGCGAGCCAGAGGCGGGCCCTGCCTGAGCTCTCGAGCCAACCGTGGGAGGAGGGGGGGGGGATGCATATGGGGAGGGGCTGAGGGGGAATATGATCAATGTGAGGAGGGCCGTGCGGGTCATCGGCAACCTGTAACTGTCGTCATTCTTGGGCTATCCAGGCTCGATTTCGCAGGAAATATCAAGCGGGAGCTTCGTCTGTGAGTGAATTGTGAAGAAGTTTCAGGCGCGAGCCCCCTCCCTATGGGTCCCGTAATTCATGTTGGTAGTCCGAGCGGGTCATCGTCAATTTTGGTTTGAGTTTGGAGGAAGTATCAAGCGGGAGCTTCGTCTGTGAGTGAGTTGTGAGGAAGTCTCAGGCGGGGGCCCCCTCCCTATGGGTCCCGCATCTCATGTCGGCAATCTGAGCGGGTCCGTCACATTTGGGGCTCGCAGGTTTGAATTTGGAGGAAGTTTCAAGCGGGAGCCTTCTTTGTGAAAGAATTGTAATGAAGTTTCAGGCGGGGGGCGTTTCGCATGGGTCCCGCAGCTCATGTTGGTAATCCGAGCGGGTCATCGGCAACCTGCAACTGTCTTCATTTTTGGGTTCCTCCGGCTTGAGTTTGGAGGAAGTATCAAGCGGGAGTTTCGTCTGTGAGTGAATTGTGAGGAAGTTTCAAGCGGGGGCCCCCTCCTCTGGGTCCCGTAACTCATGTTGGCAATCCGACCGGGCCGTCGGAAGTTTGTAACTGTTTGTATTTTTTTCATGCCAGAATTCGGAAGACGTGTCGAGCGGGGGCTTCGTCTGTGAGTGAATTTTGAGGAAGTCTCAGGCGGGGGGGCCCTCCCCGTGGGTCCCGCAGCTTATGTTGGCAATCCGAGCGGGTCATCGGCAACCTGTAACCGTCGCCACTTTTTGGGGTTCTCAGGCTTGAATTTGAAGGAAGTATCAAGCGGGAGCCTCGTCTGTGAGTGAATTATAAGGAAGTCTCAGGCGCCCCCCCCCCCATGGGTCCCGCGTATCACGTTGGTAATCCGAGCGGGTCATCGGCAACCTGTAACTGTCGTCACTCTTGGGCTCTCCAGGCTCGAGTTTGCAGGAAGTATCAAGCGGGAGCTTCGTCCGTGGGTGAATTGCGAGGAAGTCTCGGGCGCCCCCACCCCCGTGCCCTATGGGCCCCGCATTTCATGTTGGTAGTCCGAGCGGGCCACTGGCAACCTGTAGTTACTCCGACGGAAGGGCCCCGCATGATAATCTGTTTAGTTTGCCCTTGCCCTTCTCCTCCTCGCCCTGAGGGGCGCCCTCCTCTCGCCCGTCGTTTTTTCCTTCACCTACCCCATCGCTCCATTTATTTATCGTCCGCCTCCTCCTTCTCCACTTCCTCCTCATCGTCGCCCCCCCCCTTCCCATTCCCCGCCCTCGCCCCCCCCCATCCCCGGTCGGGGCAGGCGGGTTCGACGAGAGAGCGGAAACATCCAGGGGCGAGGCCGAAGAGGGCGCCGCAGGGCTTGGGTTCACGTTGCCTCCCGCCTGAACGCGGCTGCGCCCCGCTCGAAGCCCGCGGGGTTGCCCCGGCGTCTTGGCCCGCGGGGCTGCCCCGACCGCCTGCCCCCGCGCCCCAGCGGCCCGCGGGGCTGCCCAAAGCCTTCGCGAACCAGCCGTCAGGGAACGCGCGCGCTCTGGCCGCGGCGGCGACGGCGCCGAGGAACATCGATTTGCTTGCCCCGGCCAGAGGGGGAGGGGGGGGCGCGCGGAGAAGAAGCAAGGGAAGGGCGAGGGCGGGGGCAATGATGAGGAGGGGGGGGAGGTGGAAAAGGAGGATGAGGATGTATAGAAGGAGGGGGAGTAGGCGTGGGCAGGGCGGCGGGCGAGAGGAGGGCGCCCCTCAGGGCGAGGGGGAGAAGGGCAAGGGCAAACTATGCATATTATCATGCGGGGCCCCTCCGTCGGAGCAATTCTTTTCGCGCGGTGCATCGCGCTTGCGTGCGCGGCGCGAGCCAGCTGCAGGCGGGCGCGCCGATTGATTCCAACGAAACGCATGGGGGGGGCCCAGAAAGGGCCAACGCAAACAGCGTTTTGTTTGCCGTTCGCAGGGCCCTTCGCCCTCAGCCCGCGCCCTCTCCCTCGCTGCCCCCCCTCTCGTTTTCGCCCGCCCCTTCTCCGAACCACAAAGAGCCAAGCGTCGCGCGCGATGTGGCAGACGCCAGGGGGGGCGCCAGCAAGGAGCGCAAGGCGCAAAAAGAAGCGCCAGACAAACGATGAAGTATTCAGGGGCTGCCGCGCTCGTGCGAGCTCATGCCGCGCCGCGCTAGCTATGTCGCGCGCGCTAGGATGCCCCACGCACACCACATTGAACAACGCGTGTCGCTCAACGAGCCACGCGCAAGAATTTGCCCGAGAGGTCCCGCCACAGGTGCCCGACCAACCAGGTGCGAGAGGGGCCCGATAAGGCCCGGAGGTCCCCATGCGGCCCAATAAGGTGCCCGACTAACCAGGTGCGAGCGGCTCCCAATAAAGCCCAATATGGCGCCATCAAGGTGCATCTCTCACGGCGGCTCGGAAAACAGGCCAGGGCGATTGCTGCGTTGAATTGTTTTGGGCCGGTCAGCCGCGGCAGGGCCACTGCAACCCTCCCCTGCCGCAACCGCCAATGTCAACTTGTCGCCGCCGTGCCGGCCCAGCTCATCGTCGCCGCGCCATCGCAGCCGCGACCGTGCCAGTGCAGCAGAGTTTCGCTGCGATGCCGTGCCAACTCATTCATTCATTCGTCAACGTGGTCATTGCCGTTGTGGCTCCAGTGCAACACTTGTAACGTGGTGCCAACTCCCCGTGCACTGCTACCGCGCGTTTTCTTGATGAAGTCGAGCGCAATCCCATTCGATCGCGCAGTCAATCTTTCTGCAGCAGAGAAAACGGGTCACCCGTGGTTCGGCGCGCCAAGGGTGAACGTTGCAGGCGTCGATTTCGTTGAGCTCTGCAAGTCAGACCAAGGGTTCAACAAATGGTCGTCTGGCTACCGTGTGCATTCGAAGCACAACGCAGCCGCCGTCCAATAAGCATCGGACTTTCAACTTGCAGCGCCGTTGAATGGGTTTGGCGAGGACCCCGGCATCGAGTCCAAGCGCGGGAAAGTTACGGCCTACAGGGCCATGGTGCAGACCAGGGCAATGAAAGAGCTCCGCGAAGGGCCCATGACTGCCACCGTGGACATTACCTTGCCGCCTTTCAAGGTTGGCGGCGCGCCCGCTGCAGATGTTACTACCCAGGTGCCTCTCAACATCTCGTCCAAACAAATGCAGTGATCCCGTTCAAGAGTGAGGCCGTGCAATGGTTGCGCGTCCGTGCCAAGTGGAAGAAAACACAGTTAGACGATGCAAAGCGCAGCCTGGCCGAGCCCACGGATGAAGCGCAGCAGAAGCGCCCAGAGGTTAAAGCTCAGGGGGGTCTGCAGTTGCCAATCCATATGTGGTGCATGGCATAGTTTGCGCACGCGTCCAGTCGAACGTGGAGAGCTAGCATATGTGGCGCGCGAAGTTCCAGCGTTTGCAGCGACGCAGAAATCGTCGTCATCATCGTCGTCGTCATCATCGCCATACTTGCAATACATGGGCATCCTCGAACCCCTCTCATCGCCACGGCAGGTGATCGCTCATCTGTTCCGTGGGAATAGTTCCCGCCGCCCTGACGGGGGCATGTTAGCACGTGGTCTTAGCTGCGCCTGGGGTAGCCATCAATTGAGTGCGACGCCAATTGTATAATGTTGGCGGCTCGAACGCTTGTGTTGAATCTATCTCACCTAGACGTTTGTAGTCACATTTCCGATCCAAGACGTGTCGCTGTGCGTTTCAGAGGCGCCGTATGTTAGTAGACGGCGTGCCAGGTACTGTGGCTCGCCCATCTAGTTTCGAGCCGTATCTACTCGTATGGCGTTGTTGCAAACCACGCGTGCGAATTGAGCAGATTGCGAAGCAAGTCTTAGGATCCACGCCTCTCACAGGCTCCTTGGAACCATTGTGGTTGACATGTCGGTTTTTACTTACTATCCTGATTTCGAAAAGGTTGGCTGGCACGGGCCGACCTCTTCGATTTTGAAGGCGGTGGTCGATCAGTGCCGGCCAACCCTTTCGACATCGAAAAGGTTGGTTGGTTGGTGTCGGCCAACCTTGTTGAAATCGAAAACGTGGTCGATTTGGGATCCCTGGTGGTGTGCACCAAAACGCGTTTACAATGAGTGATATCATCAGTGTCATGCATGCGGTCTGTGTGTCGTGTGTCGTGCATACGTGCACCGTGAGATACTGTTGAGCGTGGTCAGTACACCATAGTTATCGCATTTCCGTAGCCATTTTGGCTCATGCAGTTTGCGGCGATTGGTGATGCGCGCTTCGGCCGCGCCCTCGCACGAAGCCATCCGCGGCGAAGATCACCGCTGAGATCATTGGCAGTGGCGAGCTCATTGCTGCGCAGCAGAGGCTTCATGCGCCTGCAGATCGCACTGGGGAGCTCAAGGTTTCTCTGGCGAGCTCGCTGTGTGAGATGATCAAGCATCTGGCTGGACCGCTCTACAGCGAGTCAGCGACTGCGCTGTTTGAGCGCGTCAGCGAGACGCACTTCGACACGAACCAGCAGCTGAAGATCTCGGGGGCCGTCGAAGAGGCGTTCTTGCCCTCGCGAACGGCGCCCAAACTTGCGCCCGCGGAGCAGCCGACGCGGCAGAAGAAGTCACATGCAGCGCTGGAGTTTTTCACCAAGTCCGACTGGGAAGTCTTTGGCAGGCCCGACACGCCCTTCAATGCAGTTGAGAAGGTGTCGGGTCTCTCGTGGAGGTATCTGCAATCCTTGACCTCCTGTGTGCGCAGACGTCATTGCGATGCTTGCCGCTGCTGTGCGCGAGCGGCCAGTTGACGAGGTGCTTCTCTACAGGGCAGGTCACAAGTCGATGCGATCGTTTGACGGCGTCGAGTTCGACCCTGGCATCGCAGGGCTGCCCGTCATCAATCATTGGCCTGACTCGCCGAACGCCTTGCCGGCCGCTGCGAAGAGCGCCGTGCGCCCCGACCCGACTGACCAGGCCGCCGACATTCATTTGCCAGCGTTTGCGTCTGTTCGCAAGGCCACCAGTTGCAGGGGCACGGATGAGAGCATTCGCGAGAATATCAAGGCAGCACCCACGCCGAGGCAAGCTCTTGCGAGCATTACTTCGCCCACGAAGCACATTGGCGGGCATGCGTCATCCAACGTCGCCGCCAACGTGGGCGCATTTTTGCAGTCTGCACAGGCGCTCGGTCTGGGCCCAGCGCAGATCGCCATGATGGGCGCCCATCTATGTTCGGCTGGCGGTGCGCCACGTACGTCATCTTCTCACGTCGGCCTCAAGTTCTTTTTCGTCTGCAGGGTGTGGTGGGCCTGCTGGCGGCGCTGGCGCCCCAGACGGCACTGTTGATGGTTGTGTTTCAGTGGGGGTGGCGCCTGCGAGGCGCGACGCGCCTGTTCTGACGCTCTCGCTTCCGACCGGTGATTCTCGCGCAGCTGCAGATGGGCATTGCAAGTCCCCGCCGCCTGCGACGCCGCTTCCCTCTGCCGCAGCATCTGTCGATGCTGCGCTGGACTCCCTCGACGTCGTGGGAGCTCCGGGTCGCCGACCTGTAGAGAATGCTGATAGCGACGCTAAGGCGCAGGCCCTGCAGATGGGGCAGGAGCGCAAGGCGTCGCCGGCAAAGGCCAAGGCGAAAGCGGCAGCAGCTAAGGAACTTGCGGATGGCACGGCCGCGGCTTCCGAGGACACCGGCAAGAAAGGCCAGTTGCAGCCGACGACGAAGGGGCCGCCCAAGAGGCCTGCTGCTTGCAAGCCCTCGAAGCGCTGGTCTGTCATCGCGCCGAAGATGCCCGAGGCGGTCGAGGGTGGCGCCATCTACTAGGGCGGTGAGATCTCGCGTGCGCCGTCAAGGAACGGATGGCGAGCGCGGCCTAACAGCGCGTCAGTTACGATCGAGAAGGACGTAGTCTTTGTTGGCGACAAGCGAGTATCCCAAAAAGCGGCGCTGTCCCTGATCGATGCCCGCTGGCGCTCGACGGCGGCATGACCGCCGACGCTGCGCCTGCAGGCAGCGCCGTGAGCACTCTGTTTTTCCCGGAAAGGGCTTTGGCCCAGGGTTCTCTTTTAGTATGTAAACATGTCCGGGGTGCCCAACTTGAAGGAGGCCGGCGGATTCTTTCCCTGATAAGTATCAAGGTCGAAGGAGGCCGGCGGATTAAAATTTGAGGATGTCTCAGGCGAAACGCTTGTTTTTGAAATCCCGATCGATAAATCACAGGGTGCGGGACACCTCAGCACGACCACACCCCCAGCATGACCACGCCCCAGCACGACCGCGCCCAGCACACACCCAGCACGACCACGCCCCAGCACGACCACACCCCAGCACGACCACACCCCAGCACGACCACACCCCAGCACGACCACACCCCAGCACGACCCCACCCCAGCACGACCACACCCCAGCACGACCGACCCCAGCACGACCCCCAGCACGACCACACCCCAGCACGACCACCACCCCAGCACGACCACGCCCCAGCACGACCACGCCCCAGCACGACCACGCCCCAGCACGACCACAGCACGACCACACCCCAGCACGACCACCCCAGCACGACCACACCCCAGCACGACCACACCCCAGCACGACCCCACGACCACACCCCAGCACGACCACACCCAGCGACCCCACCCCCACACCCCAGCAAGACCACACCCCAGCACGACCACACCCCAGCACGACCTCACCACAGCACGACCACACCCCAGCACGACCACGCCCCAGCACGACCACGCCCCAGCACGACCACCCCCCAGCACGACCACCCCCCCAGCACGACCACCCCCCAGCACGACCACCCCCCAGCACGACCACACCCCAGCACGACCACTCCCCAGCACGACCACACCGCCTTGGTTGAGTGGTTGCCTGTCGTCGTGGAATGTTTCGTGGGGTGTCTCGTGGAATGTTTCGCGGGGTGTCTCGTGGAATGTTTCGTGAGGTGTCTCGTGGAATGTTTCGTGAAGTGTCTCGTGGGATGTTTCGTGAAGTGTCTCGTGGGATGTTTCGTGAGGTGTTGCCCAGTTGGGTATCGTGAAAACGTGTCCATGCTCCACATGTCTATATCCCTTTCCGGGTTCGTGGGTCCATCATGTTTTCATCCACGGTAAAAAATGGCTGAATATCCCGAACGTACACCGCGTCGGTCTGTCATGCCGCAGTGGGGGCACCCCAAAGGAATAATGCCTGCAGTTTATTCGCGGATGCCCATATTTACCCGGAGATTGGTGGATCCAATCCGGCCTGCGAATAGAGTCCGAAGTGTTGATTATGGATAGCCTCAGGAGTCTACTTCGCGACAACACGCCGATTCGGCGCTGTGCCAGCGACTTTATTACGGCGTCGGGCCGCGACGTCAGGACTCAGGGCCCCGCCAAGCCACATTGTTCAGCTCATCGGCATCAGGCCTAGCAATGTCAAGTGCATGCGCGATCGAGTTAGACAGTTGTGGCCCAATCCTCTGTGCATCGAAGACAGCCAGCAGGGCAACCTGCGTGCAACGACTAATGACCCGTGGAGTTGCTATGAGTGTCACCCCGATGCGTCAACGTTGAGAGGATTGATGGCACCGCAGACCCCCTGCAACCTCAAGGCCCCTGCGTCGACACTTATACAAAAGGTAGAACATGCCCCTATGTTCATGATGCAAGAGACATACCATGCAGGGGCACTTGCGGGAGGCTCGGGTGGGTCATGGATCAGAGCCCAGAGTGCTGATCTGTCGGGTGTGACATTCCACGGGATCACGCCGATGACGGACTGCATGCGAACGACCCATGGCGCGCCCAGGCGCAGCAGATGCTTGCGCCTGCCGTGCAACCTGCATCGTTCGCACCCATGATCAGGGCTGCGACCCCATTTGGAACCCCACAAAGCGCTGGGAGCACAAACGGTCTGCAGGCTACGCTCTAAAGTATCAGAATGGATCCTCAGCTCCACCGAGCCTTGCAAGCGACATCGCCATTCGCATCTCCACGTGCTCCTGCAGGGCAACATGCCACTACCGACCATGAGTCTGCCCAGAGGGCCGAGAGCCTCTTGGGGCAACAGCAGTGGATGCATAGGCCGATGCGTGAGGCTATGCAGAGCATGCGGCGGGATGGTATCGACCTCCCTAGCGCGAACTGGACGCCTCCTTGGGAATGCGCCCCAACATCCGAATCCCTCACCTGTTCACCCCAAGCGATATCGGTACGTTCCAGCATTCTTTCAGCCACCCGACACGCGGCCCAACGGCTGCTGGAAGGCCAACGGTTCTACCCATGGATGCCTCTTATGTTCCCTGACTGCTACGCTCAGGAGATTGGCACCCCACGGATGGGCATTCAGCCCGAGAGCCCGTACGTTCGGCCAACGGTTGATGATTTCTACCGGTCCCAGCTGACGCTCGGCGCTGGGCATGAACCTGGTGTACCAGGCCAAGTACCTCACGGCGGATGCCCGGCGGCCCCCGTGGACCAAGAGGTTACGCACCATGGCCCTGAGCTAGTGGTACCATCGTCTATGGGGGAGCTGCTTCCTGAGATCCTGGCCACCCATGAGGCGCAGCTCCCAATCTTTCAACGCAACTGACTCGCCAACGCCGCGATCGGGAGCGACAGCTGCGCCGCGTGATGAATCGTGCGGGGATACCTGCTGGTCCTGCACCTGCGAGGCAACCCGCTATGCGTTTAGCAGCATTGGCAGCCATGGGATCACTTCCGCGGCGCAGCAAATGACACCTGCAGTCTCACCGATTCAGTATGAGATTGGCGAGTTCACGCTTGAGCGACAGACGCGTATCAGGCCATCAGCAACGCCACCAATCATCAGCGATGGTGGTTTTACCAAATGTGCCATATGTCTGGGCGACTTCGTATACCACGACAAGGTATGGAGGCTTCAGTGTGGCCACACATTTCATGCGCAATGCTGGGATCGAGTGGCTCACGCACATGTGGACCAGCAGCTGGCAGGCGCGCTGGGGGGTGCCGCAAGTGAGGCACCATGTGCCATTTGCAGGGGTGTAGGCCTCGCCGCAGATGAGTTTCACGATGCCCTTGCCGGAGATTACAACGCAACGGATCGACATGTAGAAATACTCCGCGGGGCAGATGAGCTCAGAGATCCCCGTGAAGAGCTGAGCCGCATCACGGCGACGATGACAGGCGTTGCGGTTGCTGCGTGGTCGCCGGCCACATCTGCAGGGCAACCTGCTTTATCCTCTAATGTGGGGAAGGCTCCAACAGCCGCAGCCCCAGCCACCGATGCGCCTGTGCCTCTGGTAGCCGAATCAGCAGATACAGCAGGGGGACCTCCCGCAGCAGCACCAACAGGGCTGCCTGCCGATGATCAGTGGCTGGGGCGTATGGAAAGGGCCACTGGAAGGAGCTCGCAATGGCTCCAAGCACCATGCGGCAGCATGCCCTATGGCCGCCCGCTACGCCAGCGCAGATCCGATAGACCAGTGGGCGCGCGCAGCGGCACCAGTGCCATATCTGAGCGTGATATGCTGCATGCGGTGCCGATGGCCCACGCGGATGGGCAGATTGCAGTGCGTGCTGACGACGGCAGTTTTGAGAGAGCGCCCATATTTCCACAGCACCCCCACATGTACGATGGGTACCCATCTGCCTGGACCTCTCAGAAGCAGCCCATCACAGAAGAGGAGGCCAGGCTGTGCATGAACGTCTTGACGTCCTTGACGAAAGACCAGTGGGTGCTGGGCCCGAGGATCAACGCTGCCCGACGTGCCAGTGACACTCGGAGAACGACATGAGCTAGCCCTGGCAGCGAACAGAGGGACCACGGTAGATGGTATGCTGACTATCCTAGTGGACATCGGCTCCCACGGGCACGACATTAAGAAGCTGAACCTGACGACGAGGTTTTACGCGTCTGGTGCGGGGCATGGAGCCGCCACCTGCGACAAGTCACTGCAGTGCAGGATTGCATGCGAGGAGAGAGGCGATTCTGCGGGGAAGCCCGCCTTGGCCAGGCTGGACACATATTCAGCCAATGTGGCAGAAGGCTCCGTTGAGAACCTTCCTTCTATCCTGGGTTTAAGGAGCATGTCCAACATGCGTGTAATCCTGATCCTTGAGCAGGGGCGCGAGAAGACGATCGTCCCAGGCTCAGAGATGCACAGACTCCTCCTTGGCAGGGGCGCCAGGGCACTTGACCTGATGAGGACGCCCTCAGGGCACCTGGCGATCAAGGTCGACGAGTATGAGATCGCAACAGAGGCTAGTGGCTCAACGGCGTGTTCTGTCAGTGCCAATCCTCAATGCGAGGATATGCCCATGCTTGTCAAGGAGGTAGCCGACGCAGAGCCGATGGCAGGGCAACCTGCCTCGAGCAGCGCGGGGGCACCCGCTGCTGACGAAGCCCGCGCGTGCATGAGGTCCCAGGACACCAGGGGCACCCGCTCTTCCATCACTGAGGAGTCGTTTTCCTTCGCGATCCAGTCTCTGGTTGACAACCCCCTAAAGGCCTGGTGTCGCAGGAACACGACGCATGGGAATGTCCCTACGCCTGCCGATCAGGTTTTGCCATGCGTATTTTGCAGGCGATGGTCTTTCAGGCCATCAATTAAGAGGGCAGCAAGTGGGCGCCGCCCGATAGCGCAGCAGGGGCACCTGCTGGAGTGAGCGACGTTGCCGAGAAGTTTGATATCTTCGCTTCGAGCAGTGGCTCAACGGCGCATGGCACAGGCGTTTGGACGCCCCCATCGCCTGAAAGTTAGCGACGGGGGCAGGTGCGTGCCGCGGCCACCCGCGCTTGCCCAGACAGGCCGAATACTGAGGTTCTGTCGTCAGGCGCGCGGGCACCTGCATACTTTTCCAAGGGGCGTGCTGTGCGCGCCAGGGGCAGTGGCGGGCCCGGCTGCGTGGCCGCCGCAGTAAATGAACGCTCACCACATCATTATCACCCTCGTTCCCTTGTTACCGGAGATATACGAGCAGCTTGCGCTGAACTCCGAGCCCGAGGATGCATGTGCGATCGTTTCACTCACGCAGAGGGCATGTTCTCTACTGGTGCACAGTACTTGGGTGGATTACTCTCAGGGGTTGCCCAACTACTGTGGGCGGCAACGCCCGCTGACTGGCATGTTCGATTGCCTGGAAAGCGGGCGGGGCCACGCTGCCAACGCATCCAAAATCTGTATGACTAAAGCTCGGGCTCCACGTATGTTGGTCGTACTTGTGGGACCTCGGGGTTGCTTTTGGAGACAAGGTCCCGCACGAGATATAATTGAAATGTTGGCTTGCAGATCATGCGTATGCGATGCTGCCACTTCGGTTTAAAGTTTGACCGTTCCAGTAGTTTAACCAGCGGTTCCTACCTGCAGGTGGCGACCACCCACGCGCGCGCCCCGACCAAATTGCAGAGATGCACATGCCAAGCTGCTCTGCAACCATCGCAACAGGATGAGCATGAGTTAGACTGGAAGGTTAACCGACCTGATAGATTCCTACAGCATTAAAAAGAAGTCGTACAAGTGCTGTACAGCTCAGCGCCCACACAGGGGCTTCTGGAGACAAGGTCCCGTACGAGATACTATTGAAATGTTGGCTTGCAGGTCGTGCGTATGCGATGCTGCCACTTCGGTCTAAAGTTTGACCGTTCCAGTAGTTTAACCAGCGGTTCCTACCTGCAGGCTGCGACCACCTACGCGCGCGCCCCGACCAATTTGCAGAGATGCACATGCCAAACTGCAGGGAAACCAGCACAACATGCTGAGCATCAGTAAGACTGGAAGGTTAACCGACCGGATAGATTCCTACAGCATTAAAAAGAAGTCATACAAGCGCTGTACAGCTCAGCGCCCACACAGGGGTGGGCAAGGGAGCTCGAACTTACGTTCAGTCTCCTAAGAATGGCCCTGAATGGGGCCATGTCGTGAGACGGGTGGCAATGAATCTTGACGGCAATGCTGCAATACAAGACATTAAGATTCAAGATCAACCTACCGGGTACAATTACAATGCACCTTTGCCGAACGGTGTGACGAATATTCGTAGTCGCTTGTGCTAGAAGCCTCCGGCGCCAGTCCATATCGGACACGAAGGCCAGCGACCGCGCCCAAAGCGGGTTGCGATCGTTGATGACGATCGTCTCCACCCCCCCTCGATGGAGCGCGGCCGCGCGCCCCCTCCCCCTATTCCCGAATTTCCGACACTTGCTTCACCCGACACAGAACAACAGACAGCGCTACCAACGGACGCCCGGATCCAGCAAACAGAAAATCGTAAAGCTGACCAAGAAGCCGGCATCAAACCACGCAAGATACCAGAAGTAGTCGAAGACGGCAGCGACGTGTGCGGCGAAGACCTGAAGGGTCTCGGATGCGGCGGTTCCTTCACCGACGCCCCCCTCGACACCGACGCCGACTGTGACGACGACGTGGGAACCTTCATTGCGTTGCCAGCGGGGCCACCTGCGGAGACACATGCCGGTGTGTTTTCCGCAATCCCATCCCGATGTCACGGGCGACATGACGAGGTAGACATGCTGGAAATACGTGGAAGAGATGGGGGAATATCGCAGACAGTTTTCAGTCGGGGCTTATCTTCTGCAGGCAACTGGTTGGGCGATCTTCGGGGGCACTTGGGCCGTCTCGCGCCGTCGGAAGGCCGAAGACAAGCAAATGCCACAATCCTTCAAAAACTCATGGGGGATCAATGAGTCTGGCCTTTTCGGGCCTTCCTGGAGGCCCTCTTGGAGGCCTCTTGGCCGTCTTGGGCCAGCTTCGAGCCGACTTCGGCCGCTTTGGTGGGCCCCTGGCCCTTCTGACGCCGTCGGGGGCCGTTTTGGGGCCCTCTCTGAGCCGACTTGGGGCCCTCTTGGGGTGCTCCAGGGCCGTGTTGGAGGCCATCTTGGGCGTCTCAAAAGCATCCTGGGCCGTCTTGGGGGCCATCTTGGAGGCCTTTTGGGCGATCTTTGGGCGATCTTTGGACGCTTTGGGCCGCGCCGGGCCGTCGGAAGAGGCCGAACCGAAGCAAGTGTCAAAATCAATCAAAATCCTAGGGCCATCAGTGTTTTTGGCCTTTTCTGGCTTTCTTGGAGGCCCTCTTGTAGGCCTCTTGGGCCGTCTTGGGCCAGCTTCGAGCCAACTTCGGCCATCTTGGTGGGCTCCTAGCCCTTCTGACGCCGTCGGAAACCGTTTGCGGGGCCTTTCTGGGCCGACTTGGGGCCCTCTTGGGGTGCTCGAGGGCCGTCTTGGAGATCATCTTGGGCGTCTTGGAAGCCTCTTGGGTAGTCTTTGTGCCCTCTGGGGTCCGTCTTGGGAGCCTCGTGGGCAGTCCTGAGGCCATCTTGGAGGCCTCTTGGGCGCGGTGGGGGCGATTTTGGGAGCTTCTTGGGCCGTCTTAGGTCGTCGGAAAGCCGAGAAGAAGCGAATGCCAACATCCATCAAAAAACCCAAGGAAAATCAATGATTTTGGCATCTTCGGGCCCTCCTGGAGGACCTGTTGGAGGCCTCTGGGGCCGTCTTGGAGGCCTCTGGGGGGCCTCCTGGCCCGCCTTGGGCCGTCTTGGATTCTCTTGGGCCGTCTTGGAGGCCGCCTTGGACCATCTTGGGCGGACTTGGAAGCCATCTTGGGCCGTCTTGGAGACCATCTTGGGCCAACGTGGCCATCTTGGAGGCCATCTTGGGCCATCTTGAGCGACAAATTGGGGAATTGTGCTCCTCCTTCCAGGTGGCCGGCGGGGCCGGCCGAAGCCCCAGGGGGGGCTCTTTTGGAAAAAGAACCAACACAGAACACCGAAGTCGTCTAGCACGTCAGGCACCCCTGCGATGAATCGACAGGGGGCGGCGGATCCCAGTGGCACGGCCCATTCCGCCACCGTGTCTTGGTTGTGGGTCTGAGGCGTCTTATATAAGCGGGGTGTCGTGGGGGGCCTCTCGGGGGCCTCTTGGGGCCTTGTGGGTTTTTCTTTGGGCCTCTTGGAGGCCTCTTGGGCGCTTCTTGGGGCCTCTTGGGGCCTCCTGGGTGCTGCTCGGGGCTTCTCGGAACGCTTTTTGGGCCATCTTGAAGCCCTCTCGGGCCGTCTTGGGGGCCTCTTGGAGGCGTTGGGCTGTGTTGGGGCGATCTTGGGAGCTTCTTGAGCCATCTCGAAGCAGCGGAAAGCCGAACGTGCGAGAACCCCAAAATCCTTGAACAACTTGTGTAAATTCGACGATGTTTGCTTGTTTGGGCTCTCTCGGGAGGCATCTTGGAGCTTTGGGGGCCGCTTAGAGCCCTCTTGAGCCGTCTTGGAATCATCTTCGGACGCCTTGGAGAATTCTTGGCTTCGGCAGTGCGCATATGGCCGAATGTGCGAGGGTTTATGGCCACGTGGACACAAGCATTGAATACTTTACGAGGGATGGTTGCCTCGGGGGCGCAAGAATTGAACAATGCTCGAGGGTGTGTGGCCCCCGGGGCGCGACGATCGAAAACTTTACAAGGGGGCTCTGGCTTCGGGGGCGCGATTATTGAGCAATTTGCACGGGTTTGCGGCCTCGAGGACGTGATTATTGTGTAATTTGAAAAGGATTCTGGCTTCGGGGGCGCGAGTGGTGCGTAACTTATCGGTGTAATTTCTGCACAGTACCCCGCGAATTTGGGTGGAACACCGGCAGCGCGGCCGGCCCAGACACCAGTGGGCTTCCCAGGTGCACGAGATGACGCGGCACATCTGAGGCTTCCCCCCCCGTCCTCGCCCCCCCCCCTCGCCCTGTCTTTTCCTTTTTCGTGTATCTCGCAGCAGTGTTGCGTTTCATCTTCTGCTTCATAGTCGCGTTGCACTCAGCTGCCTGCTTCGCAATCGCGGGGTGCTCCGCGTGCTCGCTCTCTGTTGTGAATTTTCAAAGAGTCGCCAATCGCGCGCTCATCCGCCCACGCGTCCCGCAGGATGCACGGCTTAGTGGTGGCGGTGGTGGTGGCCTCGGGGACGCAACGTTTTAGTCATTGACGAGGATGTGTTTCCTCGGGGGCGCAAGATTTTTAGACTCTGCGATGGTTGACGGCCTCATGGACGCGAGCATTGAGTGATTCACTACGGCTTTCTG
This sequence comes from Prorocentrum cordatum, assembly GCA_963575745.1. Classification (NCBI taxonomy): domain Eukaryota; class Dinophyceae; order Prorocentrales; family Prorocentraceae; genus Prorocentrum; species Prorocentrum cordatum. Next base: position 668,839 of record CAUYUJ010015227.1, read on the forward strand.
CTTCGTGGACCCACAAATAAAAAAAAAATGCGAGGGGTACTGGCCTCGGGGGCGCGACTATAACACAATTGCATGGGGCCCTTGCATCGGGGGCGCAAGCGGGGCGCAATTCAGGAAGGATCGTGACCTAAGAGGGGCGAGCGTCGCGTACTTTACTGGGGATAGTGGTCTCGGGGGCGCGAGTGCGGCATAGCTTGCGTGGGATAGTGGCTTCGCGGGCGCGAACGTTGCGGTGCAATTTGTAAGGGATCGTGGCCTCGGGGACGCGAGCGTGGCTTAAACAACAAGCGATCGTGTCGTCGGGAGCGCGAATGTTGTGTAATTTACATGGGATCGTGGCCCCGGAGGTGCGAATGTAGTATAATTTGTATGAGATCGTGCCTTGGGGGGCGCTGGTACGGTGTATTTTGCAAAGGGATCGTGGCTTCGAAGAGGCGAACGTGGTGCAATTTGCAAGGGATCGGTGGCCTCAGGGGCGCGAGCGCTATATATTTTTCAACCGACTCGATAAGGGTAACTGAGTGGTTTTCGCCCCCCCCCCCTCGCGCGGATGTCAAACATTTACAGTAGGAAGCAGAACGCAGTACTGTATGATTGGAGGCCGGAAGCTGAAATTCGTGCAGGGCAGTGGAACCTGACTATATGTTTGTGTTGCGTGTTCCGACCCGAGCGTTAGTAGGCATTTCTGAATGGCGTTCCCGCTACAGCGTTGGCCCAATTGTTCCCTTTTCGGTCCTTCACAATCATGTTTCCGCTGTAGCGCTGATCTGGTTTTAGTGTTTCGGCTCTCCCAACTCGTGTTCCTGCTGCAGCGTTGGCTTCGTTTTCGCGCTTCCAGTCCTTCCAAATCGTGCTCACATTGCAGCGCTGGGCTCATTTCCGCGGCTTCGGTCCTTCGAAATCGTGTTCACGCTGCAGCGTTGGTCTCATTTTGCGCTTCCCGCTTTCCAAACCTTTCATTTGCATGTCCCGTCCAGTGTCATGTTTGGTTTCTCTCTGACCTTGTTGTCGAAACGAGTCGCATTCTCGACGCGGTGTCATGCCACGCCGCGCTGTACCAATCATCGCGTATCCTCTCGGGATCATTGCCCTGTCCGGTTTCCGACTGTGCGGAAATAGATGAGATCTACGCAATGGTAAGGGGCAGGGAAGGGTAGGCCGTCGGATATGACGGTTGCGCTTCCAGTTTGTCCTCATGGCCTCTCCTTCCTCCTCGCCCTCCCTCTCCTCTTCCGCGTTCCCCTCCTACGGTCGGTTCATGCGGCTCTGGCGCTCTGGCGACGCCGCCGAAGGCGTTCAAGGGTGAACTCTACATGATAGAACGACGCGGAAGTAACGCCATAGGACCCGACGGAATGCAACCTTGAACGCTCGGACCGTGATCGGTTCAAGGTTCAAGGTGCGCGCGCCGTCGGCGCACGAACCTACCGCACCCCTCCCCCGTCCTTCCACTCTCGCCCTTCATCCTGGCACCGCGCGGGCAGTCGTCAGCGGGCGTGCCTCCAGGGCCTGGCCGGGCGGGCCAGCCTTTTTTTCCGCCCGAGGATTCTCAAGCAGTGGCGAAGCGTTCTGGCTCGCCTGTAGGCCTACCGAAGCATGTTCTAAGAACTTTCTGTGGTCTGCGCGAAATGTTCCTCAGAATATTTGTGGCTCTGACTGTCTTGTTTTAGAACATCGGGCTTATATTCTAAGAACATTGATTTTGTTCTAAGAACATGTCGTGGTAGGCCTAAAGGAATGCCGGGACGGTCGGTCCCTGCTCAAAGGATCTGGACCAGCTGAAGTTCGACGTGGGGGAGCTGAAGGACCTGCTGAACAACAACAAGGCCCAGGGGCGAGGAGGGTCTTTGAGAGCTTCTTGGGCCTCCAGCGAGCTCGGGAAGCCCCTTCCTGGGGCCTCAAGTGATACCTTTGGAGGCCTCACGGGACCTCTGGGCCTCTTGAGATCTGCTGGCGCCAACATCGCAGACAAATTTCGTTCGGAAAACGATAGGGTGGGCCCGGGGTGTCCTGGAGAATTTCGTTCTTGATTTCGAACTGAATTTCGTGCGGATTCTTCTTGGCCAGAAACGAATCCGAAAACAAACATCCACGCGAATTCCACTTCGTTTTTGGCTCGCTGTTTCGGGGTCTTGCATCAGCAGAAGTCCACGCAGAAAACCGCTGCAGCTCGTCTGCAAGGCCGGTGCAGTGACAAGGGGGAGGAGGGTCTTTGAAAGTTTTCTAAGCCTCCGGCGAGCTCGGGAAGCCACCTCCAGGGGCCTCCAGTCAGGCGATCGCAAACATGGATCAAGGGGGCGTGGATTAGCGACGGGTCCCGTTTCCGCAGGAAATCGCGGATTTCCGCCGCCGACCGAGGCGGCACCGGCCGCATTCTGGGGAGGGTTCCTCCCCCGATCCACGGATTTGGCGACCGCGCGCCAATTCCGTGGATTAGGACAAGGCGTGTTTGCGCGCCCCCGATCCAGGGGTCCCCGGGGAGGCCTCTGGGGACCTGGGCCTCCCGAGATCTCGTCACGACCACATCCCGACGATGGCAAGTTTTCCCCCCGCGTTTGGGATTCCAGGGCTCCCCACCAGGGGCGGACTCTCCTGCTGCCCCTCCTCCTCGAGCCAGAAGGGGAAAAAATACAAGTCACAATTGACCGTCGACTCCCAGGAAGGTATGGAAAACTATGGGAAGTGGGGGGGAAGACGAACATCCAGAAAGCATGGACCAATATGGGGCATCCTGGGATTTGTGTGTACGTATTTGCGTGTCCCTGGGCCCCTTCATCAAGGTCACCTCCTCCCAGCTTCGCGGTGGGCTACCTGGGAGCAGGACTCGTTCCTCGGAGCCCAGGCCAGATCGGGCGCTCCCAAGCTCGGCATTGTGTGGCCGATCGTGAGGTCGAGAACTCCATCGCGGCCGCTGGTCCGTGGCGGTGGCTTGCTCAACGTTCCCATGGAAGGCGTCGAAGGCCAGCTCGAGGTCTCAGTCCGTTCAGGGCGGCCCGCCCGCCTAGTCTGCTGGGGCACAGCTGCCGCTGGGCTTCAGTCGGGCCTGTCCCTCTACAGGAGGAATATTCAAACATAGTCAAAAATAGTCTGGGGACGTTTTTTCCCGGAAAGGGCGTGGGCCCAGGGTTCTCTTTTAGGAAGGTAATCTGTTCCCGGTGCCTCAACTGAGATGGTTCGGCGGATTCTTTCCCTGATAAATATCGAGGTCGAGGTGGGCCGGCGGATTAAACTTTGAGGATGTCTCAGGCAAAACGCTTGTCTTTGAAATCCCGATCGATAAATCACAGGGTGCGGGCCACTCTTTCGTGTGTTGAGGATGTCTCGAGCGAAACGCTTGCTCCGCAGACCTCACCACAGCACGACCACACCCCAGCACGACCACGCCCCAGCACGACCACGCCCCAGCACGACCACGCCCCAGCACGACCACCCCCCAGCACGACTACCCCCGCAGCACGACCACCCCCAAGCACGACCACACCCCAGCACGACCACACCCCAGCACGACCACTCCCCAGCACGACCACACCGCCTTGGTTGAGTGGTTGCCTGTCGTCGTGATATGTTTCTTGGGGTGTCTCGTGGACTGTTTCGCGGGGTGTCTCGTGGAATGTTTCCAGGAAAACGTTGAAAACGGTCGCCCGTGTCTCGTGGAATGTTTCGCGGGGTGTCTCGTGGAAGTACCCGTCGCCCAATACGGTGTCGTGAAAACGTTTCCATGCATTCGGTTCTATATCCCTTTCCGGGTTCGTGGGTCCATCATGTTTTTTTGAGTTTATATATATAGATATATATATATGTATATCAATTATTCATTTCAAATCCGCCTGTAGGGCCACATGCCCGACCCAAGGCCAGCTCGAGGTCCCAGTCCGCTCCAGGCGGTCTGTCCGCCTCGTCTGCTTGGGCACAGCTGCCGCTGTGCCCGGGCTGTGGTCGCGGGACGAGGTCGCCACGGCTTCCGCTTCTGGCTCGGGTTGTGGGCGCTGCTTCTGTGTTTGCGGGTCGGGCTCTTCCTGGCCGCTGGTCCAGCCGTCTTCAGGGTGCATCGAAGAAGGTGCCGTCTTCGGGTGCGCGCGGATTTCTCGTATCCGCGCCGGAACCCCCGAGCCCGACTCGCAAGCACGGAAGCAGCGCCCACAGCCCGAGTTGGAGGCGGGCGGGGCCACCGCTGTCTTGGCCTGCCACGCCCTGCCGCGCTCAGCCTCGCTCGGCCTCGGCAGGCCCGCACGACGCCTCGCCGGGGCGCTCGCCGGCTCCTCGGGCGGCCCCGGCGGCGAAGCCGCCCTCTCCCCGGGAGGCTGGCCTGAGCGTCAGCCTGCGGGGGCGCGCGCCACCTCCCGCGCAACCAGGCGCGCGCCCCGCTGGTGACGGCCCCCGCTTCCCCTCACACTCACCGAGACAGAGTGAGGAAGAGAGAGAGAGAGAGAGAGAGAGATAGAAAGAGAGAGAGAGAGAGAGAAAACACATAGTAACTGTCACGCATAAGGAGGCGGATTGGTGTGGGGAGGTGTGCGTCGGAAGAGGTGGCTGAGGAGGAGCAGGAAGATGAGGCATCGGCGGAGTAGCCAGTTGATGATTATGATGACGACAGCGACGCTTATCATGAGTCAGATGGTGAGGATGTGTATGATGCGTGGCTGCGGTGAGGAGGAGAGAGGGAGGAAGATGGGAGCCTGGGGGGAGGCACGGCAGATGTTGAGGAGGACGATCAGATTGAGGACGGATGACGACAAGGGACGACGACTTCGATACAATACGGGGTGACGATGAGTTTGAGGGGGGGACAGAGGACACGTACCAAGTGGAGGAAGGAGTGTTTTGATGATGACGATGCTGATGCTGATGCTGATTATGATGCTGGCGATGAGATGGTGATGATGATGACGATGACGATAATGATGATGATGATGATGATGATGATGATGATGATGATGATGATGATTTTGAGAGTGGTGGTGGTGGTGGCGATGGTGGTGGTGATTGATGGTAATGGTGATGGTGATGATGATGGGGATGGTGGTGATGATGATGATGATCGTGATGATGATGATGAGGATGATGACGACGCGGATGATGATGAGGATATTGATGATGATGATGATGGTCAAGATGATGATGATATTGTTCTTGATGGTAATCATCAGGATGATGGTGATGACTTGCGATGATGATGACTATGGTGATGATGATGCTGATGCTTGTGCTGATGCTGATGTTGACGATGATGCTGAAGATAACGACGATGGCGATGATGCCGGTGACGATTGCGATGACGATGACGATGATGATGATGATGACGAGGAGGATGATGATGATGTTGATGATGTTGATGATGATGTGGATGATGATGTGGATGAGAATGATAACGATGCTGATGTTGATGATTCTTAGGCTTACGCCACACCGCCGACCCCTTGTTTATGCCAATCTGGGGGTAGTAGAAGCTGCGAAGGGGTGAAAAGGCGAGTGATATTTGTTTGGTGTCTGTTCGCCGCCACCGCCAGAGGGTCTCGGGCAGTTCCGCGGGGGGGTCCGAGCGGACGGCGACACCGCGGGCGGTCGTGGTCTCATCTGGGGCCATCTGAGAGGCATAATGGAGCCAGGTTGGGCTCGGGAATGTCTTCGAGCCGTTTCGGTAGCGGTCGGGAGTTTTTTTTGGGGACTGCCCAGGAGTCATGATGGGTCAACTTGGCCATGTGCGAACACGGAGAAACGGCTCTGGGTTATGGGTTAAGGGTGAGAGGCTTCTTGTATGTGTATCGGGATCTCGCGGATCGCTTCTCGGGGGCCTCTGGAAGCGAGTTTTGGAGCCACTTGGGGGCCGTTTCGGAGCCTCTGGGGTGCTTCTTGGGTGTTCCTTGGGGCGTCTGGGCGGCCTCGTGAGGGCCTCTGGGAGCCTCTTGGGGCAATCTTGGTGCCCTCTGGGGCTCCTGGGGGCAGAAAGCTAGAGTTTGAACATGTGTGGTCGCCCTCTTGGGCCCCTCTTGGTGCCGTCTTGGAGCCCTCTTGGGCCGTCTTGGGGACCTCTTGGGCCGTCTTGGGGCCGTCTTGGGCCGTCTGGAGGCCGTCTTGGGGGCCTCTTGGGCCATCTTGGGGCTATCTTTGGGGCCTCTTTGCCCGTCTTGGAGCGTCGGGAAGCCGGAAAGGCGGACAAGCAAAAAACATCGAAAAACACTATGGACAATCAACAATTTTAGACTCTTGGGGCCCTCTTGGGAGGCTTGTTTGGGACCTCGGGGGCCGTCTTGGAGACCTCTTGGCCCGTCTTGGGGCCATCTTGGGCGTCTTGGAGCGGTCGTTTGGCGTCTCGGGGCCTGCGTGGGCCGTCTTGGAGGCCTCTTGGGGGCTTCTTGGCCCGTCTTGAGGCCCTCTTGGGCTCGGAGAAGCCCCGTGAAGCGCTCGTCCCGGCCGTGCTGCGCTCGTCCCGGACCCCCCCCCCCCCTCCAAATCGGCCCTCTTGGGCCGTCTTGGGGACCTCTTGGGCCGTCTTGGGGCCGTCTTGGGCCGTTTGGAGGCCGTCTTGGGGGCCTCTTGGGCCATCTTGGGGCTATCTTTGGGGCCTCTTTGCCCGTCTTGGAGTGTCGGGAAGCCGGAAAGGCGGAAAAGCAACAAACATTGAAAAACACTATGGATAATCAACAATTTTAGACTCTTGGGGCCCTCTTGGGAGGCTTGTTTGGGACCTCGGGGGCCGTCTTGGAGACCTCTTGGCCCGTCTTGGGGCCATCTTGGGCGTCTTGGAGCGGTCGTTTGGCGTCTCGGGGCCTGCGTGGGCCGTCTTGGAGGCCTCTTGGGGGCTTCTTGGCCCGTCTTGAGGCCCTCTTGGGCTCGGAAAAGCCCCGTGAACCGCTCGTCCCGGCCGTGCTGCGCTCGTCCCGGACCCCCCGCGCTCGTGCCGGACCCCCCCCCCCCTCCAAATCGACCGGACCGGGCTCCCGGGGGAGGGGTTTGGGGAGGGGGAAGCATCTCACACGCCGATGATCCCCAAGGGGTCGGCGGATTTACTTATGATGATGACGATGATGCTTATGATGCTGCTGATGATGACGCTGATGAGCCTGACGATGATGTGGATGATGATGATGGTGACGGCGATGATGATGTTGCCGGTGACGTTGACGTTGTTGTTGATGATTTTGACGATGTCGATGATGTTGATGATGGTGATGATGGTGGTGATGATGATGATGCGTTGATAATGATGATGCTGATGATGATGATGATGCCGATGATGATGATGATGATGCCGATGATGATGATGATGTTGATGATCATCATGATGATGATGATGATGGTGTTGATGATGATAATGATGCTGATGCTGATGCTGATGCTGATGAAGATGATGGTGATGATGATGATGATGATGATGACGACGCTGATGATGATGATGAATATGATGATGATGATGATGTTGCTGATGATGATGATGAGGATGATGATGATGATGCTGATGATGATGATGATGATGATGATGACGCTGACGCTGACGATGACGATGGTGATGATGCTACCGACGCCGACAACGCCGATGACGACAACGGCGATTGTTAGCCAATCGCTTCGCTCATCCCGCCGGCTCATTTTTGGGCACTGCTGCGTCGACTGGCCGAGTGGTCGTTGGCGGTGTTGAGCTGCAGGTGCGTCGGCTGTTTTCTGAGGCGTTGCGTGGGGCATGATGTCGGGGCGATTCGCCTGGATTTCTTGGGAGTTGTCAGTGGAATCGGTCGCTTTGCGCGGGGCGGCTAGTTGTCGGGTGCCTTCGTGGGGGTTTGCTGGTCGTGGATGCTCACTCTGGGGCTTGTCGATGGGGCGCAGGGGACATTTGATGCGGCGGTGTTGGGGTCTTCTGGCAGGTGTCGCGGAAGCCTTTTGGAGGCAGTTTTGAAGCTTTTTGAGTCCTCGTCAGGGCCGTTTGGGTGCCCTGGGGGCCTCATTTGGGCCTCTCGTGAGTTTCTTGGGACTTCTGGGTGCTTTTTGGAAGCCTGCTGGCGGTCTCCGAGGGGCCCCTGGGATCGGAAAGCTGCAAATGTAATTTCGAGTTCCCTCTCTTGGGGCGTCTTGGGCCGTCTTGGAGCCTTCTTGGGCCGTCTTGGATCCCTCTTGGGCCCTCTTGGGCGCATCTTGGGGGCATGTTGGGCCATCTTGGGGCCATCTTGGGGGGTTTTTGGGCAGTCTTGGACGCTGTGAGCCTCCGCGCGTCGTCTATGCCAGAAATGTACGTTTTATTTGAGACGTGTGACGATGTTTGCTTGTTTGGGCTCCTTGGATGGCCTCTTGAGGCTCTCTTGGAGCCTCTCGGCGGCGCCTAGGGCCGTCTGGAGACCAGCATGGGCGTCTTGGAGCAATCTTTCGGCGACTCGTGGCCCCTTGGACCGTCTCGGGGGCATCTGGAGCGCTCTGGGAGGCCTGGAAGGCAGCGCCGATTAGGAAAACCATCTCTGAGCAGCAATGGCCAGGACCTGCCTGGGGTACATTTCGTCCGGGAGCCCCAAGAAGCCGCCCCGCGCGCTTGAATTAGAATGTATTGTTAACCAGTTACTGGATATCTTAGCACGCCTCTGGCCCGGTGGGCCGGCGATTTATCATGGTGATAAAGACGGTCAAGGTGATGAGGATGAATGTTTAGAGGGCACGGGGGGTGGAAATGAGAGACATGACGAGGATGGTGATAAGGAGGAGGTCCAAGAGAAGGAGAAGGACGAGGGCAGATGAAATGGTGAGGCAGGCAGAAGGAGAGAGGAGGGGGAGGAGACATAAGAGGAGGAGGAGGAGGAGGAAGAGGAGGAGGGGGAGGAGGAGGAGGGGGAGGAGGAGAAGGAGGAGAAGAGGAGGAGGAGGAGGAGGAGGAGGAAGGAGGAGGGGGCAGGGTGGGGGTGGGGGCGGGGAGCACGGACGAAACCCAGCAGGCTCTGGTGGAGCGGCAGAGCGACGCGGAGGGGTGATGCACCCTGGCCTGCGTGCGCCAGGGGGCCGGCGTGCCGCACCCGCGGACTCCCGCGTGGGGTGTTTTGATTGCCTCCTCCGCCCGTTTTCCTCCTCCTTCTCCCCCTCCTCTTCCTTTTCCTCCACGTCCTCTTCCTCCTCGCCCGCTTCCTCCTCCTCCTTCTCGCCCTCCTGGCTTCGTCATGATCCCCCACTCCCTCCCCTCTTCCCCCTCCTTGCCCATCTTCCTGACGAGCTCTTCGGCCTCGTCCTTCTCCTGCTCCTCCCGCTTCCCTGGCTTGAGCGATAGTCCCCGCCTTCTCGCTCCCGCTTTGCCTGGGCTGCCGCGGTGTTTCCATGGGCCTCTGTTCCAAGGTGATTACGTACATTGCGCGCCTGCAATATTGGCGCCTCCTTCGCGCCTTTTCTGCAGTCCGCTTGCAGAAACATCCACCTTCACATCAATTCGTACATTACATCCTCTAGTTGGTAGCTGAGCTTCGGCTCATTTCCACGGCCGCAATGGTTTTTCATTCTCGCCCCGCGTCGACCGCTCAGGTTTCAGCTATCCGTCGCCTTCATGCATCCAGCACCTCATTATGTTGGACACGCCGTAGCGCCTCCTTTGCCTTTGCGCACTACTGCTAAGCCCCCTTCGGGCCAGTCCCCCTTCCGCCTCCAAGACAGGTGAAAAGGCAGCGTTTGCAACCAGTACCATTACCTGAACAGAACCACCAAGTACATCGAGGACACCGGCCGCGCGCTGACTCCCTCCCTCATCATCCTCTCCAGGGCTCGCACTGACTGTGTGAGCGCAGCTTGCGGACCCACCTTTTTCGATACGCCCGTCCGTTGGAATAACCACACATGTGGGTGTCGTAAGAGTAGCCACACACGTGGGTGTGGACGTCAGCGGCGTCGACAGTAATTCGGGGCCCGAACTCTTGGCGATCGTGCCACGAGAGCCCCGGGACGAGCAAATAGAGAAGAGCGGGAAGTCAGTGGAGGGCCTAGCGACTGTTGGCAGCACCCTGGGGGGCCGCAAAACGGTTGCGGGATTATCCGTAACCGATTTCCTGGTCGCCTTGCCCTGTCAACCTCTGCGGTCTGGAAGGGCAAGGTCTCGACGCATGTTCTTCTTATCGATCGCGCAATTGGTGGTCCTCGGTGCAGAGGCAATACGGCCAACGAGGAGCATGCCCAGGATTGTGTCGTGGGAGGTTACGAGTAGCCAGAGCGCCGCAACCACGCGACGGCGGTTTGCGCCCAATGCGCAGACGAGGAGGAACACGTCCGGGGCAAGTATCCACGGCGGCGCAGAGGCCCCTTGCAAGAGCATCGCCGCTGGTGGACGCCTGGTCTCCAGCACCTCCTTGAGACAGATCCCTTTGTGCCGGCCGCTCCACTTGCCGACGCTGCGACGATGAGGGGCGCCCCGTCTGCTTCGAGGCTTTGCAGCACGGCGAAAGAGCGATGCGCCTGCAGTGCCGCCGCGTCTCGCGCCGCGCATGCCAGACGCCCGCTGGGCGTGCTGTCCAGCATGCCGCGGCCCAGCCGACGTCGCTGCCGATTCCTGCTCCAGTGGTGCAGATCGGGCGCCGACGGATGCGGGACTCACGGCATCGGCCCACGCGGCAGCAGACAGGGGCGCGCTGGAGGGCACCACCGCATGACGTCAAGCAGTCTCCTCGGCGGGCCCCTGGCCCCGGGGCGCCTCGGCCAACCCTCGCGCAGTCGCTAGGCAGCGCTCCCAGCTTCGCGTCGGTCGTGGTCGCGACGGCGCCGCGCGGCGCCCGCTTGGAGACGCGCGCGCCGCCGCGCAGGCCGACGCTCCCGAGGTGGTCGACCTTGCCAGGTAAAGCGCAGGTTAATCGCGCCGTTCGCCGTGCTACTTGACGAGCACCGATCAACCAGGTGGCCGGTTAGGCGTCATTCGCTGCCCCGTCGCGACGACTGTTGGGCGCTTGCGCGACTTGGCAGCGCAGTGTGCGTTCTCCAGCCGCGGCGGGCGCCAGTGCTGACCTCTCTGCCCAATTGAGCCTGCAGTCCACGCGCTCCTGCAACGGGGTGGTGGAGACAGGCGTCAATCGCGAGCGCCTCGCCTTTCCCTGGCCAGGCGGCTACGTGCTCGCGCGGGCCCTCTGCTCCATCGATTTCGATTTGGAATCGGCGCCGAATGGGCTTTGCGCGCCCCATCCGACGACTTCGGCAAACTCCGGCCGCGCTCCGGGGGCCTGCTGCCCAAGCAGCTCTTGCTGCTTGCGGCGGGCAGCGACGCCCGGAATCGCCGCGACACCGACGGAAGGTCCAGCCCTTCAGCCCCAACGCGCGGGCACCTCCGCGGGGTGCGCCCGAGGCTGTAGGCTGCGAACTCTACGCCAGTACTGACGTCAGCATCGTGACCTGCGGTCGCGAACTGGACCCGACGGGGCGCACGCCTCCGCGTCGCCCCGCGATCAGGACTCGTTGTGCGTTCGCTTCCTACATCAATGTGTCTAGACTCCTCCTCCTGCTCCTCATCCCTCCCTCTTCCTCCTCCCGCCTCCTTCTCTTCCTCCTCGCCCTTCTTCTGCATTTTCTCCGCGTCCTCCTCCGCCCATCTGTTCCGCTCCATCTTTCCTGCCGCCCGCCGCCGACCAGGGCGAAGTCAACCACGTCCGCCGCATCGTGCTCGCTTGCGAACGAGACATGGAGGACTTCACCGCAGCGATGGACGCCGTGAACGTGGACCTCGACGAGGAGGGCCCGCCATACTTCATCGCGTCGCGAACAAGCGCTACGGGGGGATTCGCGATTTTTGGGGCCCTGGGGGTCCGTTGCCAGGCCCGGTGGGCCCTCGGGGTGGAAAGCCGGTCCCCGGGCAGGTGTCCAGACCGAGGGGTCCAGCCCATGAGCAAATCACCACGCCAGGGGGTCTGGGCCTCCTCCTCCTCCTCTTCCTCCTGCTCCTCGTCCTCCTGCCCCCCCCCCCGATCTTAATGTTGTGTTTGCTCTGTGCGAGCCGAAACAGTTCGGTGGCGCAACATTCTTTCGGGGGCCAGAGGAGGGGTGAGGCACTTCGCCGCGCCCTACCGAAACAGGGAAAAGAAGGACGTTGGGGGACGGAACACGAGGATGAGGAAGTGGAGGGGCCGGAGGTGGACACCGGGAAAAGGCCAGGAAGCAGAGGGGACGAGGTGGAGGGTTTCTCCGAAGGGTTTATGCGTCCCTTTTTGTTCCTCCTCCTCCTCCTCCTTGTCCTCCTCCTTTTCCTCCTCGCACTCCTCCTCCTCCTCCTCCTCCACCTCCTCCTTCTTCACGTTGTCGTCGTCCTCCTCCTCCTCCTCCTCATCCTCCTCCTCCTCCTCCTCCTCCCCCTCCTCCTCCTCCTCCTCCTCCATCCCCTCCTCCCCTCCTCCTCCTCCTCCTCCTCCTCCTCCTCCTCCTCCTCCATCTTTTCCGCCCCCTCTCCCTCCCCCTCCCTCTCCTCCTCCTCGGGTCGCCCATGGCACCGGGGGAAACCGTGCAGGACGAGGGGCGGGAGCAGGAGCAGGATCATCGAGAGAAGGGAGGAGGAGGGGGATGAGGAGGAGGAGAAGGAGCATCAGGAGGGAGGAGACCGGGGAAGGGGCCCAGGCGAGTCTGGAGGGGGGTCTTTCGTCCGCCACCCAGACCGAGCGGGACGCCCACCGTTCCACTCCTGTTCCCCCCTCTCATTCCATCTCTTCCGCCCTGGTCGGAGCTCATCCGTTTTGAGAGGCAGCGCCCCAGTGGTGGCATGTCATCGAGAGCCGCGAGGGGACGGGCGAGGCAGTGTGGAAGTCGCTTCTGGTGGCCCCACCTCTCACGACGTCCGCCAAGAGTCTTCCGCGGCCCTGGGGCATCTGCAGCAGGAGGAGGCAGACCGGGCCGTGAGGCCGTGAGCCATGCCCTCTTTCTCGTGGTGTGCGCCTTGCCTCGGGTGAGAACAGGCGGCAGAAGCAAATGTGTTCGGAGGTCCGCGCCCCTGGCGCGCACAGCGCGCCAGTGTCAGGCGATCGTAAACATTCAGGAGGAACAAAAAACACACAGACACACTTGATCGTCGATTTCCCAGAGGATATGGGAAGGTATTGAGAAGTGGGGGGGAAGACGAAAACCCAGAAAACATATCGAAAATATTGGGAATCCTGTTATCTGTGTTTATCTATTTGTGTGTCCCAGGGCCCCTTCAGACATGGATCAAGGAGGCGTGAATTAGCGACGGGTCCCGTTTCCAGTGGAAATCACGGATTTTTCCGCCGCCGACCGAGGCGGCACCGGCCGCATTTTTGGGGAGGGCACCTCCCCCGATCCATGGAGTTGGCGACCGCGCGCCAAATCCATGGATCGCCAATCCATGTTTGCGAGCCGCCGACAGTGAGGGTCCAGCGCCGATCCTATCACTGAGGCGCGGAGCTCTATCAGTTTGTGCTCAAATACGCCGTTGTTGTTCCTCCGCATTCCCTCCCTTCATCGCCCCGTCCCAGATGCGCGCCCGTGTGGACGCGACGCACTCCATCATCACCAGCAGGCAGCGCGTGGAGGCAACCATGACGGCGGAGATCTCGACCATGCGGCTGGACATCGGCGACATCCAGGAGGCCGCGCCGTCGGGGCTTGTCGAGGGGAAGACCCGGACCCCTCGGGTCATGAACAAAATTCATGACGGACGGTTGATTGATAGTTTTCGGGCCTTCGGAGCCCTTACCAGGCCTCGGGGACGGTAAAAACAACTCAGGATGGTCTCCAGGAAGGGGCCCAGACTTCCCTGGGAGTCCACGTCTTCATGAAACAAAGCACGACGTCAGGATCGGAGTGCAGGCAACTGGTGCTCGGCCCTGACGGGAGTCAGCCGCCAGCCACTCCCTTTATCCCCTTCTGGCTGGCCGTGTGGAGCCGACCCCTTCCTCCTCGACCGCACACAAGAGTGACCTTTCGCCGGAGTGACCCTTGGTGCGGGCCCGCTGGGGCCCCTCGAATCGCCAGGTGCTCGCCCGGGCTCGCGCTGGCTTGGGCCGGCCCGTGCTCGAGGGGAGGCGCCGGTCGCGCAGGTCCCCCGTCCCTGAGATCCTGGCGACTCAATTTTTCCGAGCCGGGCGTTTTCGCCTTGTTTTGGGTCCCGGGACCCTCACAGATCGATCCGGCTCGAAAAATGACGCAGAAAGACGGGCTCCAGAGCTCCAGGCGCGGATTTTCACGATGTTGAATTTTTTTCGTTACGTCGGATCTCAGGGGTGGGTTCCTTCAGCTTCCCCGGCTGGAGCCTCCCCCTCGGGGAGTCGTGGCTGGGGGGGTTCTCCACCCACCTCCTAGGTGTGAGCGGGCCGCTTGTTGGCGGGTCGCGGGGTTTGGGGCGCGCGGCATTGACGCGCATTCCCGCTGGCATGAGTTAGTGAATGTCAGGAGGGAAAAACACACAGACACAATCAACTGTCGACTCCCAGGAAAGTATGGGAAAATACGGGGCGTGGTGGGGAAGACGACAACCCAGAAAATATTGACAAATATTGGGAATCCCGGGATTTGTGTGTATTTATTTGTTTGTCCTTGGGCCCCTCGAGAAGGAGCGCGCGCGCTGCGAGGGCGCCGCGAGGACAGGCCAGGGAACCCCGCCCGCAGAGGCGCCGCCGGAGACGGGCAGGCTCGCCAGCGCGCGGGCGCGGGCGGTGCCTATAGGGCCGCGCGCCGTCCGGCTGCCCGGCCCCCCACCCCTGGGGGTGCCCGCGTCGCAACTCGGGTTGGCCCAAACCAGACCCTCTGGGGCAATGAAAAGTCACGGCGGGAGGTTTCTCCTTGCTGTCGGCCTCTGGAGGCCCGTCCTGGCCCTGGTCTTCGGGGCCGACAAGAAACGGCTCAGGTCGGGGGCGGCAGAGAGGGGGGTGATGACTAAGGGCGGTTGGATATCATGGCGGGGGCCATGATATTTCCTCATATTTCATGCCGCCTTTTCTTATTTCATTACGTCCCTGGCCTCCCCCCCGCTGGGCCGTGCACGTGCCGCTGGTCCTGATTTGCACCCCCCCCTCTTGTTGGCCGCTCCCGATCAGGACGAGAAACCGGTCCCGGGGAATGGGTCGAGACCTCGGGGGACGACGTAATGAACAAATCATGACGTCGGGGGTCCGGGAAGGGTGTCCACCGAAGAAATCGTCTCCTGGCTACCTATACGACCACCTTTTCAGGTGATAAGGATGTTCGGGGGGGGGACCAACGTCTCACTCGATCGGTCGCACTATCGATCTCACTATCAATCTCACGATCGGTTTTCCTCCATCGATCTCACTCGATCGGTCTCACAATCGATATCACTCGATCTAGTTCATTCGATCGGTTTCACAATCGATGTGACGATCGATCTCGCAATCGATTTCACTGCCGGTCTCAATATCGATTTCACAATCGATCTCACATTCGGTCTCACTATCGATATCACCATCGATACCGCAATCGATCTCACAATCAACGTCACCATCATCATCATCATCATCATCAACATAATCAACATCATCGTCATCAACGCCATCATCATCATCATCATCATCATCATCATCATCGGGGCACCATCATCATCACCACATCATCATCATCAACATCACCATCATCACATTTATCATCATCTTCGGGATACCATCATCGTCACCCTCATCATCATCAACATCATCATCATCATCGCGACACCATCATCAATCATCATCATCGGAACCCCACCATCATCATCATCACGATCATCTCATCATCATCATGCACAACATCTTCAACATCATCGTTTCCATCGGGACACTATCATCATCAGCAACATCAACATCATCACCATCATCGACATCAGCATCCCAATTATCATCATCATCATCAGCATCATCATCATCATCATCATCATCATCATCGGGACACCGGCGGGACACCGGCTGGACGCCGCGCGGCACCGGCCCCCGGAAAGGAAACATTTGGTCCGGCCGCGCTTCAGCAGGAGGCTGGACACCGGCGGGACACCGCGCGGCACCGGCCCCCGCAGAGGAATCATATGGTCTGGCCGCGCCTCAGCCGGAGGAGACTTTCTTCTCGCCCGCCCACGCAGTTTCGCCTCGCCCGCACGCACGGCACGCACGAACACGAAACCGAAACCGATTTCCCCGTAGGGGGTTCTCCGTTCCACTTCGATCTCACCTCCTCACCTCCGATCTTGAGACCATTCTTGTTGAGTTCTTCAAGTTGGAGCCATCTTGTATCCTTCCTGGGCTCCCCCGGGAGCGCCCTGCGAGCCTCCCCGACGATCCCAGAGCTTCCCCGCGAGTCCCTCGGCCGCTCACTCAGGAGCCCCAGAAGGCCCCCCCGAGAGCCTCCAATCGGGTTGGCCCAAAAGGGTGTCCAGCGACAAGGGGGTGGAGCGATAGATTTAGTGCGATCGATTTGTGTGGTTGCGATACATTTGGGGCGTGCAGTTCATTCCGGGGCGCAAGCGTATTGCTGTATTTTCGCGTGCAATGCAATATTTGCAACACAATGCAATACGATTTTCCGGCGCAGTACATTTGCAATACAATCGCCCCAAATGTATTGCACCACCCCCCTTCAGCTGGACACCCTTCTTGGTCACCCAAATCTGGGGTCGTGGCTCAAGAGACGGGGGTCTATGCGAACGGGGGTCAGTCAGCGCGCCGGATCTTGCAGGATCCTGCAGAGCCAGGGGCGCACCGTATCCTGCAAGGCCTGGCTGACCCGGGTCCGAATTGACCCGAGTCAGAAGTTCCCCGATGGGGAGCCAGAGGGCCCAGACGCCCTCGAATACGGAAAAAGGTGCAGCCAGAAACCAGTATCAGTATCCCCGAATCGAGTGTTTGTTTGAACCAAGATGGCTCCTCAGAGTAATCGCGCGTCCTCCAGCTCCCGATCCGCATGCGCCTTCGGCGTCGTCGTCGATCTTTCCGTCATCGCCGTCGTTCTCCTCCTCCGCATGTTGTTTTCCTTCTCGCCCTCCCCCCTTCCACTGCGCCTCCTTCCTATCATTCCCCACCCTCTCTTCCTCCCACTCCTCCTCGTTATCCTCCTCATCCTGATCCTCCTGGTCCTCCTTCACCTCTTCCTCCTCCTTTTCCTCCTCCTCCTCCTCCTCCTCCTCCTCTGTCTCCTCCTTTACCTCCTCAGATCACTCCTCGTTCGCTCCCCCTCCTCAATCCTCCTCGTCCTCCTGGTGTTCCTCCTCCTCGACGTGTTCCTCCTCCTCCTCCTTATCCTCTACCTCCTCTTCGCCCTACTTTTCTTCTCATTCATACTCCTGCTCCTCCTCCTGCCTCTTTTGCTCGCCGTGCTCCTCCTCGTATTCCTCGTACTCCTCCTCGTGTTCCGCGTTCTCCTCCTCCTCGTCGCAGTGCTCCTCTGCCTCCTCCTTCCCCTGGTAATGCTTCTGCTCCTCTTCTTCTTCCTCCTCCTCCTCCCCCTCATCCTCGTCCATCCCGTCATCTTCCTCCTCCTTCTTATCGTCCCGCTTCTGTTCCGCTTACTACGCCATACCACGGATGCCTTCACACTCTGGAAACAGCTTCCGGGAAGCGTCCTCGCCATGAATGCGCTCCAACAACTAGTTTGGATTCGGTCCCGTCTCCCTCGCTCATTATTCATGTTTCCTCTTTCTGTTCTCCTGCCCCATCCTGCCGCCTCCCTGCGCACCGCGCCATCGCTCGATGCATCTTCACGAGTTGCTCAAGCATTGCACCCAGCTGAGAAACCCAAGACGCGCGTTCGGGCTTCAGCGCGAGCTACCTCCTCCGTCGGGCCAGGGGCACCCAGACCACTGCCAGTGCACAGTTTGACAACATGAGAGTCATCGAATGGCTGGTTTGTGGCTTCTTCCCTTTCCCCCCTCCCTCCTCCCTCTCGCAGCCCAAAGTGTTGAGGATGTCTCAGGGGGGCCAGGCCAGAGCACCTCGTGCGCAGCATCTCTGAGCTCGGACTCGCCAGATTGTTCCAAGTGTAACGGGCCAGACCTAGGCAGACGAGAACTACACCCTCGCGCACATTTGCAGCCAGGAGTTGCGAGGATTTCTCATGCGAACAGGGCTGGAGGGCTGTACCACCTCTCGAGCGGCATCTCGGAGACCAGAGTTGCGAGGATGTTTCAGCTGAAACGGGCCGGACCACTTTGCACGCGACATTTGGGAGCTCAGAGTTGCGAGGATGTCTCAGGCGGCGCCCACAACGCATCTCAGAGCACAATTCGACAGCAAAATTGTAATCAAGTGGTTCGATTGGGTCTTACCCCTCCTCCCTCCTCCTCCCTCCGCCAGTCTTACAACTCCTCCCTCCTCCCTCCTCCCTCTTTCTTGAAGCCCAGATTTCGAGGATGTCTCGGGCGAAACGCGCCAGACCACATCGCGCGCGGCATCTGGATGCCCAGCCAGGGTTGCGACGATGTCTCAGGCGATTCGGGCTGGACCACCTCTCGCGCGGCGTTTTCGAGCCCAGAGTTGAGAGGATGTCTCAGACGAAACAGTCCGTACCACCTGCCGCGCGGCGTTGTAGAGCCCAGAGTTGAAAGGATGCCTGACGCAGAGCGCGCCTGAACACCTCTCGCGTGACGTCTTGAAGCTAGAGTTGTGAGTTTATCTCAACCGAAACAGGCTAGCCTATCTTGTACGCAGCATCTCGGAGTCCAGAGCGCTGGACCACCTCTCGAGCCCAGAGTAGTCAGCATGTCTGCGGCGGAACGCGCCAGACCACCTCCCGCGCGGCAGCTCAGAGACCAGAATTGCCAGGATGTTTCAGGCGAAACGCGCCGGACCACATTGCGCGCAGCAGCTCGGATTTCCGAATTGTGAGGATGTCTGAGGCGAAACGCGCTGGACCACCTCTCGGGTCCAGAGTAGTCAGCATATCACAAACGAAACGCGCCAGAACACCCCGCGCGCGGCAGCTCGGGGCTCAGAGTTGCGAGGATGTTTCAAGCGAAACGGGCTAATTACACCATCTCTCGCGCGGCAGTTAGGAGACCATAATTGAAAGGATGTCCAGCGATAAACGCCAGACCACCTCGCGCGCGGCATCTAGGAGCTCAGAGTTGCGAGGATGTCTCAGGCGAAATGTGCCAGACCAGCTCGGGCGCGGCATCTCGGAGCTCAGAGTTGCGAGGAGGGCTTGCGCGAAACGCGCAGGGCCACCTTGCGCGCGTCATCTTGGAGCGCAGAATTGCAAGGATATTTCAGGCGAAACGATCTGGACCAACTCGCGCGCGGCATCTCGGAGCCCAGAGTTGTGAGGATGTCTCAGGCGAAACGCGCTGGACCACCTCGCGCGCGACATCTCGGATCCCAGAGTGGCGAGGATGTCTCAAGCGAAACGGGCTAGACCACCTCTCGCGCGGCAGCTAGGAGTTCAGCTCCGTGAGGATGGCTCAGGCGAAGCGCGCCTGACCACCTCGCGTGTAGCATCTCGGAGCTCAGAAGTGCAAGGATGTCTAAGGCGGAACGCGAGGGACCACCTTTCGCGCAGCCTCCCAGACTTGCAAGGATGTCTCAGGCGAAATGGGCTGGACCACTTTTCGCGCAGCCGTCTGAATCTCAGAATTGTATGGATGTCTCAGACGAAACGGGCTGAACCAGTATGTAGGCGCTGAGATTTGGGAGGATGTCCCAGGCGAAACGCTCCGGACCACCTCGCGCGCGTCATCCCGGTTACCAAAATTGCGAGGGTATATCAAGCGAAACGCTTAATCTTAGCCAACTCATCGAGAACTGTTAGGCTGTCTCAAACAAAACGGCCGGGACCACCACATTTTTTGTGGATGTGTCTGGGCGCTCCTCGACCGGAACTCGTTACGACCACAACAGAAGCCCCTTTTCAGCAAGCTACTTGGGGAATCACGACGGGAGGTTTTTCAGTATCTTTGGCCTTTGGAGGCCCTCGCCAGTCCCTGGGACCGTCAAACAATGATTCAGGATGACAAACCGGTCCTGGGGAATTGGTCGAGACCTCCGGGGGTCGACGTCATGAAAAGACTATGGTGTCGGGGGTCTGAGATGGCATCCGTAATTCATGTTTTTGGCCCCCTCAGTTTCTGGCGACGGGGATTGTGATCGAGTAACCCAGCCGCCAGAGCTCTCGACCCACAGGGCACGCTGCTTTTCCTGCCGAGTCGTTGCTTGACGGTCCCGGGGCCAAGGAGACGGCTCCCAGACGCCGAGAGTGGGGAGCCGCTTCCGTTGCGATCGCCCTTTGGAGGTCGCCCCCCCCCCCCCCCCTCCGCGCGGAGGCCCTCAAGAACCACGACTCCTGGATGGAGGACGTGTCCAACACGCTGCAGCAGATGCAGGAGAAGGAGGAGAACCTCACCGAGGACGGCCGCCGCCACCTCCCTCTGAACCTTCTGGCGCCGCTCCAGCTCCTTCCGCTCCGCCGCCGCCCTCGTCGCCCTCGTCGCCCTCGTCGTCGTCGTCGTCGTCGTCGTCGTCGTCGTCGTCGTCGTCGTCGTCGTAGTCGCCGTCTTGCTGCTCCGTCTCCTCCTTCCGGTCCTGCTCGTGCTCCCGTTCCTGCCCACCAGCACTTTCCTCCTCTCCTCCTCAACCCTCTTCTCCTGTTCTTGCCTCTGCTGCCTGGGAGCCCTGCGCCGCTGAGCGGTGCAGGGTCTGCTCTCATACGACCCTTCGTTGCTGGAAGACCCAGTCTTACCCTCGCCGTGCCCAATCCAATCCTGCCTCTGCTGCTGCTGCCGCCGTTCTGCCGCTACTCTTCTGCTGCTCGTCCCCTACCCCTTTTCTCATCCTGCGCCTCATCCTCCCCTGCCCCACCTCCTCCGCTCCTCTTCTCATCCTCGTCCCCTCCTCCCCATTCTCATCGTCCTTCTTTCTCTCCTCGCCTCCTCCTCGCCTTCCTCCTTCCGCCTTCCTCATCCTCCTTCCTCTTTCTGCTTCTTTTCCTCCGGGACGGAGCAGCAGGACAGGCCCCAGGGCGATCCACAACCCATTCCCATCCGCTGTGGTGTTGCGAGGATATCATCAACCTGAAGAACGAGATGAACACGAAGCTGGACACCAAGGCTGGCGCAGTCGGGGCATGGGGCACCTCCAGCCGGGGCTCGAAAATGCCTACGGTGGGACAAGAGGGCGGCAGGGGGGGGGGGCGAGGATTGAGGATCGAGGTTCGAGGATTGAGGATGGAGGGTTCGGAGGGCTCTTTTTGTGCCTGGAGAGGCCTCCGAAGGCTTCGGGGCGCCTCAGGAGACTTTCTGGAGACTTTGGGGGACCTCCGGAGGAGGCGGGGGAGGACCGGTGGGCGAAGCGGAGGGGGCGTCCTCGTCCTCTGCCCTGCTCCCCCTCCTTTTCCCACTTCGTCTCCTCGTTCCTCCTCCCCCTCTTTGCTCCTCTTCGCCGTTCTCCTCCTTCCCCAGAGTGCCCCCTTGTCAGGGCGTGCGCCCGCAGGAGCGGGGTCAAGAGGCTCCCCAAAGCGCCAGGGAGCGCTCCAGACAGGAGCTCTCCCTGCGGGAGAGAGGCCTGCTGGAGCCCCTCGAGAGAGAGAGAGAGGGTGCTCCCGAGGCTAGATTTGCTGAAGATCTGTTCGCATCGGGCGCCCTCCGTTGTGCCCGGCGGAGCGCTCTCGGGAGTTCGTCCATTCCTCCTCTCCTGTCCCGACGGCGTGCCGTCTCTTCCCACATCCTCAGATCCATGACGCTTCGCATCAATCTCCCCACCAGCCCATCTAACAATCACCAGGCGAGTCGCCCTGATGGGATGTGTAGCAGCATGCAGTCACGCTCTGGGAGCCACTTGGGGACAGCTTGGGAAATTCGTTGGGCTCTCTTGGAGTTCTCTTGGGGCAAGTCATGTGTAATGTGTGGCTCTCATTGGGCCCACTTGGGGGCCTCTTGGGGCCATTTGGGGGGCCATCGAACAAAGACGGGGGCAGCGTGAATTTCGCCCCCCGCCCCCCTCTTGAAGTGCTCTTGGCGCAGTCTGTGGCCCCTCTTGGGCCCCGCTGGGGCTCCTCTTGGGGCTCTTGGGCAATCTTGGATCCATCTTGAGACCTCAAGAGCCCGTCGGAAGCGAACATGCGAGGAGACAAACATGTAGATTGTCCGTGGTCTCTGAACGGATTTTGGCCTTTCGGGGGGGTCCTTGGGGGAAGCTCCGTGGCCGTTTGGAAATGTGTTGGGGCGGTCTCGGGGGGTTCTTGTAGGCATGTTGGAAGGTATCAACCATCTTAGGGTACCTTTGTATTCTTGGAGGCTATATTTTGCTATCTGGGTCTATCTTTTGCCAAATTAGAAGCTCTGGCCGCTTGGGGCCCTCCCCTGCAGATCTATTGAGAGGGGCCAGGGGGATTGGTAACGTCGTCCCGAAGGGAAAGAGGGGGATTGGAAGAAGTAAGTTGCTAAACCACCTGCGTCCAGGGGGCAGGTGGGATTGCCCTAGTAGATCACAGTACCGTTGCAAGTCCGTTCGGGGGCCGGGCGTGACCCCCGGGATCATTTTGGGATCATTTCAGTAATGGCTCCTGAGATTATTCCGGGGCCCTGGAGTGTCACGCAACGTCAAGATCAACTCGTCCAGTACCAGGAGGGGGGCAGAATGGTTCGTGCGACTTCGCTCTCCTGCCCTCCATCATTATCCTGCGTGTGGACACGGTGGTCTGGAGGCAGGCCAATGGCTACGTTTCTCTTTCCACAGGCCTGTACGGGCCGAGGTGGGATAGTGTAGCAGGTCCCATGCATTCCGGGGCCCCCGTCTCGGCCCTATTTTGCCGACGGCAGCCGTGCAACCGTAAATATTGCTTTGGGGCCGATTGGGGGCTCGGGTCGTGTCAGACAAGGCCACAAGTAGCACGTGCAACCCCAGGAGAGAGGGTGGGAATGTTGAAATCTGTTTCGTCCCTCTCCACCTCCTTCTCCTCATCCTCCTCCGCGTCCTCCTTCCGCAGCCACTTGGCTCAAGCACCATTCTCTACTGGACCAATGCCCCCTTCTGGATTCCCTAACATTGTCTCATCCAGAAATGGTTTGTTCACTGTTTCTTACTCGTGCTTCTGTGGTCATTCTGATCTGTTTGTCGGTCCTACCCGCGCAGGGCGTGAAGATACCCACTGGCGCTCAGCATACTGGTTCCAGCCTTGCCGATCTCGCGCAGAGTGAATCTATAGATTTCAGCTTTCTTGGCACCGGTCAGAGCGAACGCGCAGATGCTGACCACCGCCTTGGGCGCAAGCCTTGGTCGGTCGAACACCAAGACAGCGTCGCCACGATAACCGCTTTTCAAGCTGGTGTTCAAGAGTGTATCAGGAAGCACAAGTTCAGAACCGATTGGCCAATTGTTGTCACATCCGTGGACTCGAAGTACAACGATATTACGAAAAAGTGGGCGGAACGCAACGAGGACATGGGTGTGTCGCAATACTTCCTGATAGCCCTTGACAGCGGAGTTGCCGAGATGGCAGCATTGCTTGGTTACCCTGCCCTTTCCCCTGATGGGAAATGTGTGTCCGGTCACCCCTCTCACCGAATGCCGGCCCCGGAGCCAGGGCCTCTGCCTGGTCTCTTGTCTGCTACCAAGTTTATCGTTCCTGCACTGCTCATCGGGGAGGGCTTCCAGAGGGTTGTGTTCAGTGAGATGGATGTGTTTTTCAGGGTGAACCCTTTCAAAGCAACCGATCTGTACGAGGGACGCTTTCTGGCAATGGCGTCTCCGAGCGACCCAGACATTGTAAACATCGGCTTCATGGAGTTCAGGGCACCCGAGGGTCAGAATGAGATGAGGAACGAATTCCTCGGCAAGCTCACGTCGCTGTCAATCACGATCATGGAGCGAAAGGATACCATGCGTGTGATAGGAGCAGACCAAGACGTCTTCAACAAATTCATTCGGTACTACAAGATGTACGCTGGAACCTTGTTTTATCCGACACTGCTGAACACTAGGTCCCCAGAGTTCTTTGCAGTCCATCCTGAGGCAGACACGGAGATTACGAAAATAGCACACTTCACAAACTGCGTGCCGAATCCCGAGTGCAAAATCGACAAGTTGAACAAGTTGTACGCCCAACAGTTCAAGCGGTGATTCAGACGTATTTGAACATGTCATCTGAGTAAATCAATGTCCTCAGCCAGGCAACCTTTTGAGCATGTCACATTATCCATCTTAGTGGACGCCGACACGATATGCTGACGCAAACGCTCCTCCGCGTCCTCCTCCTCCTGCTCCCTTTTCACACGGCCCCAGAGGTCTGTGAGGTCTCCCTAGGTCTCCAGAGGCCCCCAGATGTTCCCAGGGGCCGCCGGACCTCAGGTCTCCAGAGAGGTGCCTGGATGTTCCCAGAGGCCTGCGGAAGCCTCCAGAGGGGTGCGAAAGACGCCCAAGAGATTGCTATTTCAATCGTTGAACCTGTAACGTCCGGTACGGGGGAATCACCCCCCCCCCGGGAGTAGTGGTAGCGAACGTGCGGGAGGGACGTTGTCGTCATCACCGTCGTCGTCGTCGTCCGTCATCACCGTCGTCGTCGTCGTCGTCACCTTTCTCGTTCTCGTCATCGTCATCTTTCTTGTCGTTGTCGTGATCGTCCTCGTCGTCGTCGTCATTTTCGTCGTCTCCGAGGGCCTCGAAGGTCCTACAGACTCCTCCAGAGGCGCCCAGAGTCGTCGTTGTCGTCGTCCTCCTCGTCCTCATCCTCGTCGTCGTCGTCGTCATGCTCATCCTCGTCGTCGTTCTCGTCGTCGTCGTCGTCGTCGTGCTGGTGCTCGTCGTCGTCGTCGTCGTCGTCGTGGTCTCTCAGGGCCTCGAAGTGCCTCCAGACGCCTCCAGAGGCCTCTGGAGCCCTACTGAGGCCTTCGGAGACCTAGACACCTTCAGAGGCGGCCGTCGTCGTCGTCTTCGTCCTCGTGTTCGTGCTCGTCCTCGTCCTCGTCCTTGTCCTTGTCCTTGTCAATGTTCTCGTCGTCTTCGTCGTCGTTGTCGTCCTCGTCGTCGTCATCGTCCTCGTCCTCGTCCTTGTTCTTGTTCCTGTCCTCGTCTTCGTCGTTGTCAGTCGCCGTCCGGCGCCCGCCCGCCCGCCCGCGGGGCCCAGCCACATTATTGTTACCGCCCCACAGGGGCCCTCCCCCCTCCCCCCCCCGTAGCAGACGTTGCGGTGGAGACATTGAAAAAACAATGTCGACGGATATCAATCCTGGATCCCCCATTCGACGCAGACAGACAAATATGGCAGAGTTAGACATAGACATCCAGAGTCCCTCGCGCTGGCGGCGCCTCCGTCCTTGGCGTGCTTCGAGCTCAAGGGGCCCGGCTCCGCCCCAAGAAATCTGCGCGGACGCACGAAAGTTTATGCTTGTGCAGTTTCTTTTTGTTCCTGTGACCGACGACGATGACGATGACGATGACGATGACGATGACGGCTCCGCCCCAAGAAATGTGCGCGGACGCCCGACAGTTTATGCTTGTGCAGTTTCTTTTTGTTCTTCTGACCGACGACGATGACGACGATGACAATGACGATGACGATGTGTTCGCACTTTAGCATTGGGAGTGAAACGTCGCGTCCAGGTCGACAACGTGGCCTGGAAGGAGGCCAACGACGACCTCGACGCCGCGGTGAAGACCGTGCGGGACATGGTCTCGTCGCTGAGGCTTGCGCTAAGTCGGGCCCGCTCCTCTACAGGAGAAATGCTCAAACATAGACAAAACATCGCCTGGGAGCGATTTTGTTTATCCATTTTTGAGTTGTTGTTGGAATATGTATGGAGCGGTTTGGGAATAGTTGCAGGGGGACATGGTCTGGTCTGCGGCGCCCGGCCCTTTTTTTCGTTTGCGTCGGTCGGGTGAGGCGAGGCGGGGCCTGCAGGCTCCTCGCCACGCCTTCAGGTGGCGGTGGTGGACAGAAGACCGGAGAAGAAGCAGCTACACAAACATAAGCTCTGGAATAGTGAGACGAGAAGATAAGCATTTCGAATCACACAACTATTCAAAAGATCGAGGAACATGTCGGAGAAGTAACTAACACTTTGGAACACAATTGTAAAACTATTAGACCGAAGAGAACAACTACGACAAGATCGAAGACCAAACTACATTCAACAAACTCGGAGGTCCGCCCGGATTTCTTGAATCCGCGCTGGGGACCCCCTGGCGGCGCCTCTGGCG
>CAUYUJ010015227.1:704877-719877 GCA_963575745.1 Prorocentrum cordatum
GGTGCCCTTGGGCCGTCTTTCAGACCCAGGGCGGTCTTGGGGCCCTTGCGCGTGAGGAAACATGTCGAGTGCTGGCCGCATGGTATCACTTGACAGGGAGTCGCGAAACAAACTCAGGGGCGATCTTAAAATGAGCGCGGCGCTAATGTAAGAACCCCTGTTTGAAAATGAACTGGTTTCGATCCATGGAATAGCTGGAAAGTTCGAAGACGAATGCGCGCGACGCTAAGGCGAGAGCCACATTTTGGAAAGGTACGAGCCTCGATCCGTGAAGCTGTTGGAAATTTAGAAAACGAGTGCGCGCGGCGCTCAGGCGAGAGCCACAGTGTGAGAGGAAACCGGCCTCGATCCGTGTAACTGTTGCAATGTCGAAGACGAATGTGCGCGGCGCTAAAGCGAGAGCCATAGTTTGAAAACAACGGCCTCGATCCTTGTAACTGTTGGAAATTTCGAATACGAATGTGCGCGGCGCCAAAGCGAGAGCCACATTTTGAAAAGGAACCGGCCTCCATCCTTGTAACTGTTGGCAATTTCGAAAACGAACGTGCGCGGCGCTAAGGCGAGAGTCACATTTTGAAAACCACCCGCCCTCCATCCTTGTAACCTTTTGGGAATTTCGAAGACGGATGTGCGCGGCGCTAAGGCGAGAGTCGCATGTTGAAAACCACCCGGCCTCCATCCTTGTAACTATTGGAAACGTCGAAGACGAATGTGCGCGGCGCTACGGCGAGAGCCACATTTGGAAAACTGCTGCAAATTTGAAGGTTGGCGATCCTAAATTGCAAGGGGGTCTCAGGCGAAACGCCCGGCCCGGCCTACAGACGCGCCTGGGACTGAGACAGGGAGGAGTTATTCACAAGGAGAAAAGGATGTTGGAGGAGGAGGAGGAGCAGGAGGAGGAGGAGATGGAGGAGGAGGAGGAGGAGGAGGAGGAGGAGGAGGAATAAACGGAGGAGGAGGAGGAGGAGGAGGAGGAGGAGGAGGGGGGGGAGTTGGAGGAGGAGGAGGGCCCTTCTCCTTCCTCCCTCTCCGTGGTAGAGGCTCCGCCGTCGTCCCCCGCCCTCGCCCCTCCCACGCCGTCTGCTGCTCCTTGCTTTTTACGGCCACCGCTCCCCACCTCGCTTTGCAGAGGCAGCCGGTGGCTCCAGGGGGCGTCCGCCCCCGGAGTCACCGCCTGGCTTTCTGGTTTGATCACCCCTCCCAGGAGCGGGAAGGGAGGGGGGAGGGGGACCCAATTACAAAAGAGGCGCCTTAGAAAACCGGACCCAGGGGACGATTAATAAAGGGTTTTGGGTAAACGATGCTCACCAGCCTCGGGTGGGCCGTGCTCCGCTTCCTGCGAGGGGCCCTCGCCCTCCTCGCTCTCCGTCGGCCGGCCTCCGCTGGCGCTTTCTCGGCCGCCGTGCGCCTGGCAGCAAACCCGGGTCGCGCCGGCGGGGCCCCGCGGCCGTCCTCGCAGAACGGCGCCCACGGTGCGCAGGGCCGCTCGAGGCCCCGCGCGACGCCCGCTCTGAGCTGGTTCGGCGGCCAGGCACGGCACTTTGCGCCGGTGCCGCCACGGCGGGGCCGCGCGAGCCGCAGGGAGGGCCCCAGAGAGCCGCGAGGCGTGGGGCGCGAGGGCGGCACGAGGAGCGCTCGCGGTGCGGGCTCGCGAGCTGGCGTGGGCCGAGCTTGCCTTTGCCTGGGCGGCCGAGGATCGAGAAAAGACCAATCGATTCCCCCCCACTCCCACCCACGACCTGCTGAGTCGAAGGTGGGTCGCAGGTGGGGTGGTGGCGCAGGTGGGTCGCTGGTGGTCCTAGGAAGGCAAGTGCATGAGCTTTCAGCATCGCTCTGTCGCAGGCGTGGCCGTGTCGCTGGGTTTCTGGCCCAGAGGAGGATGGGAGGGAGGAGGTCACGCCTCCCCAGGCATGCGACGTCTTGACGTATTCAGGACGGCGTCCTTGGGAGTCCCGACCCTTTCCCCGGGGCCGGTTTTTTCATCCTGAGGGGCCTGGCGAGGGCCTCCAAGTGCCGAAAATAATCAAAAACGTGCCGTCCTGATTTTTGTTAGGACGCGATCATGTCTGGCTCCTCCTGCTCCTCCTCCGGGTCACCCGTCCCTCCTCCTGCTCCTCCGTCCTCCGCTCCCTTCTCCTCCTCCTCTTCCTCCTCCTCCTCCTCCTCCTCCTCCTCCTCCTCCTCCTCCTCCTCCTCCTCCTCCTCCTCCTCCCACTCCCACTCCTCCTCCTCCTCCCTTCTCGTGCTCCTCCGTGCTCCGCTCCCTTCTCCCCCTGCCTCCCGCATCCCCCCCTCCCCGGCCTGGTCCTGTCGGGCTCCCCCAGGCCGCCCGCAGCGGCAAGTTTTTTGTTGTCCAGCCCTGAGCTTAAGTCGGCCCCATTTCATTGTTTTAGGAGAGGGAGAACACAGACACAACTCATCGTCGACTCCCCGGAAAATATGGGAAAATATGGGAAGTGGGGGGAAGACAAAATCCCAGAAAATATTCCAAAAGATTGGGAATTCTTGGATTTGTGTCCCAGGGCCCCTTTACGCCTGTGAGGTTTGGTCTGTAGCGGGGCGTTGGCGGTCTCGGGCGTCACGGGCAATCTTCGACGAGGCTTGGCTTAAATCGGGCACGTCCCCCCACAGGAGAAATATTCAAGAATAGTCAAAACATACGCTGGGGACGATTTTTTGAAAAGTTTGGAGCACTTGGTGGCATGTTTGGACTAGTTTTGAATAATCCTCCAGAGTCCGCCTGTGGGGGGAGATGCCCAACCAAAGTCCCGTCCTGGGCCTCTGTGAGGTGTGGTCTGCTGCGGGGCGTTGGCGGTCTCGGGCGTCGCGGGCAAGCCTCGACGAGGCCGGGCGGCGGCGCCTTCCTTCTGCAGGCGAAGATCACCAGCGACACCGACCAGGCCGTGAACGCCCTCAACGGCAGGATCGACTTCACCAACAAGGCCGCGGGCCCGCCCGACCGCCACCCCGCCTGCTCCTTCCTCCAGCCGCCTTGCTCCAGCCCTGCTCTCTGCTCCCTCCCTATCCTCCCCCCCTCCCTCTTCCCTCCCTCGGGCTCCGCCTCCTCCTCCTTCCTCGCTTCCCCCTACCTGCCTCCCTTCGTTGTTCTGGGCTCCCTCCCGAGGTCTCTCCTCTCCTCTTCTCTTTCCTCGCCTTCTGTTCGGGGGTGGGTGGAGGGGGGTTGTGCAGGAGGGACGGATGAACGACGGGGAGGGCGTGCAGGGAGTATAGGATGAGCGGGAGGGAGAGAGGGGAGTCAAGGGAGGGGAAAATGGCAGGAGGAGGAGGAGGAGGAGGAGGAGGGGGAGGATATGCTTGAAGGAGAGGACATAATGGGGACGAATTGGAGGAACGGGAGGGTGAAAGGGGAGGGCAGAGGAAGGACCGGAGTGGAGGAAGGGAGGGAGGGAGGAAGTGACCGAGGGGGGGCAGGACAGGGGTGATGACGAAGGACCCAACCATATGCAGGTGTGAGTACCGCAATTGTGATTCACTTTTTCGGTGGTGATCCCTATGAGGCAACGAACCGTGCTAGGGGTGTGCCGAAATGAGCGGCGTGGTACACAATGCGAACGAAAACGAACAACACAATGCGGACTGCGCCACGGGGACCTCCGGTGGGGCTCCATATGGGGCCACGAAGCGCTGTACTGGGTGAGGGAGACGCATGCGGACCACGCCACGAGGACCTTCGGTGGAGTTCCCTATGGGGCCACGGAACGTGTGAGGGGTGTGCCGAAATCAGTGGCGGGGACGCATGCGAACTGTACCACTGGGACCTTCGGCGGAGCTCCTATGGGGCCACAAAACGTTTGAGGGGTGTGCCGAAATGAGTGGCGGGGACGCATGCGAACTGTACCACTGGGACCTTCGGCAGAGCTCCTATGGGGCCACGAAACGGTTGAGTGGTGTGTCGAACTGAGTGGCGGAGACGCATGCGAATTGTGCCACTGGGACCTTCGGCGGAGCTCTTATGGGGCCACGAAACGTGTGAGGGGTGTGCCGAAATGAGTGGCGGGGACGCATGCGGACTGTGCCACTGGGACCTTCGGCGGAGCTCCCATGGGGCCACGAAGCGTGTGAGGGGTGTGCCGAAATGAGTGGCGGGGGCGCATGCGAACTGTACCACTGGGACCTTCGGCGGGGCTCTTATGGGGTACGAAACGTGTGAGGGGTGTGCCGAAATGAGTGGCGGAGACGCACGCGAACTGTGTCACTGGGACCTTCGGCGGAGCTCCTATGGGGCCACGAAACGTGTGAGGGGTGTGCCGAAATGAGAGGCGGGGACGCATGCGAACTGTGCCACTGTGACCTTCGGCGGAGCTGCCATGGGGCCACGAAACGTGTGAGGGGTGTGCCGAAATGAGTGGCTGGGGCGCATGCGAACTGTACCGCTGGGACCTTCGGGGGAGCTCCTGTGGGGCCACGAAACGTGTGAGGGATGTGCCGACATGAGTGGCGGGGACGCATGCGAATTGTGCCACTGGGACCTTCGGCGGAGCTCCTATGGGGCCACGAAGCGTGTGAGGGGTGTGCCGAAATGAGTGGCGGGGGCGCATGCGAACTGTGCCACTGGGACCTTCGGCGGAGCTCCTATGGGGCCACGATACGTGTGAGGGGTGTGCCGAAATGAGCGGCGGGGTCGCATGCGAACTGTGCCACAGGGACCTTTGGCGGAGCTCCCATGGGGCCACGAAGCGTGTGAGGGGTGTGCCGAAATGAATGGCGGGGAAGCATGCGGACTGTGCCGCTGGGACCTTCGGCGGAGCTCCTATGGGGCCACGAAGCGTGTGAGGGATGTGCCGAAATGAGTGGCGGGGGCGCGTGCGAACTGTGCCACTGGGACCTTCGGCGGAGCTCGTTTGGGGCCACGAAACGTGTGAGGGGTGTGCCGAAATCAGTGTCGGGGACGCATGCGAATTGTGCCACTGGGACCTTCGGCGGAGCACCTATGGGGTCACGAAGCGTGTGAGGGATGTGCCGAAATGAGTGGCGGGGACGCATGCGAAGTGTGCCACTGGGACCTTCGGCGGAGCTCCTATGGGACCACGAAACAACGTGTGAGGGGTGTGCCGAAATGAGTGGCGGGGATGCATGCGAACTGTGCCACTGGAACCTTCGGCGGAGCTCCTATGAGGCCACGAAACGTGTGAGGGGTGAGCCGAAATTTAGCGGCGGGGACGCATGCGACCTGTGCCACCGTGGGCCCTTTGGCGGAGCTCCTATGGGGCCACGAAACGTGTGAGGGGTGTGCCGACATGAGTGGCGGGGACGCATGCGAACTGTGTCACTGGGACCTTCGGCGGAGCTCATATGGGGCCACGAAACGTGTGAGGGATGTGCCGAAATGAATGGCGGGGACGCATGCGAACTGTGCCACTAGGACCTTCGGTGGCGCTCCAATGGGGCCACGAAGCGTGTGAGGGGTGTCCCGAAATTAACGGCGGGGACGCGTTCAAACTGTGCCACCGAGACCTTCGGCGGAGCTCCTATGGGGCCATGAAGCGTGTGAGGGATGTGCCGAAATGAATGGCAGGGAAGCATGCGAACTGTGCCACTGGGACCTTCGGCGGAGCTCCTACGGGGCCACGAAACGTGTGAGGGGTGTGCCGAAATGAGCGGCGGGGACGCATGCGAACTGTGCCACAAGGACCTCTGGCGGAGCTCCAATGGAGCCACGAAGCGTGTGAGGGGTGTGCCGAAATCAGTGGCGGGGGCGCATGCGAATTGTGCCACTGGAACCTTCGGCGGAGCTCCTATGGGGCCACGAAGCGTGTGAGGGGTGTGCCGACATGAGTGGCG
Source organism: Prorocentrum cordatum (assembly GCA_963575745.1). NCBI lineage: Eukaryota > Dinophyceae > Prorocentrales > Prorocentraceae > Prorocentrum > Prorocentrum cordatum. The sequence continues at coordinate 710,680 of CAUYUJ010015227.1, forward strand.
GGGACGCATGCGAACTGTGCCACTGGGCCCTTTGGCGGAGCTCCTTTGGGGCCACGAAACGTGTGAGGGGTGTGCCAGCATGAGTGGCGGGGACGCATGCGAATTGTGCCACTGGGACCTGCGGTGGAGCTCCTTATGGGGCAACGAATCGTGTGATGATGTTGATGATGTTGATGTTGATGATGATGATGACGACGATGATGTCGATGATGTGGATGATGAAGATGAAGATGATGATAATGATGATGGTAATGCTGATGAGGATGAGGATGATTATGATTATGACGATGATGATGATGATGATGATGATGATGAGGATGATGATGATGATCATGATGATCATGATGATGATGATGATGATGATGATGATGATGATGATGATGATGATGATGATGATGGTGATGGTGATGATAATGATGATGGTGATGATGATGATGATGATGATGATGATGATGATGATGATGATGATGATGATGATGATGATGATGATGATGATGATGATGATGATGGGAGGAGGGGAGGAGGAAGGCGGAGGAGGAAACGCGGGGACCGTCTCTTCAAAACGAGGACCCAACAACACAGGTTGGTGGGGACAAGAAACAGCAAGGGGGGGAGAAGCGGAAGGGCAGGGCCGCTCGGGAGTACACCCCGCTGGTGGCTTTGGACGCCTCTGCTCTCCCCTCTGGCGTCCTCCTCTCCTCCCACCCGTCGCTCCGCCCCGCCCTTGCCTCCCCGCCTCCTCCCTGCGATCCCCCCATCTACCCTAAGTCGGGTGTGTCCCTCTACAGGCGGAGTATTCAAAAATAGTAACAAATTAGTCCGGGGACGATTTCTAGAGTATTTTGTGAATTTTTGAGCATTGTTTAGGTATTTGTTTCGTACCAACTCCGCCTGTAGGGACACATGCCCGACCTAACTCTACCGCCTTCGCATCGCCCTCACCCTTTTCTCTCGCACCCGCCTCCCTTCTCCCTCCGTCCGTCGCGGTGTGCCGAAGTGGTGTAGTATATACACGCTGTAACCATCACGTTTCTCCGCCCCTTACCCCCGTGCCGACCCCATTCCCTCTCCCTCTCCACTCTCCGCTTCCACCTTCCTGCCCCTCTCCTCCTCCCCGCTTCCTCCTATTCCACTACTGTGCATCCGTCCTCCGCGTCGTTCGACGTTGTTGTGTCGTCTCGCCGTCGTCGTTCCGTCTTCGGCGGTGTCGCCGTCGTCGTCTTTGTTGTCGTCGTCGTCGTCGTCGTCGTCGTCGGCGCTGTTGCATTATCCCTTTCTGCCTGGACGCCGCGCCTTTCCGTAGGCGAGGGCAAGGCCAACCTAGAATACTAGATCCCTTCCTTCTCGCTTACCCCTCAGCCCCCACTGATCGCAGTCTGTCCAGGGTTTGATCGATTTGATGATGCTTGCCGATGTCTGCGAGACTCTATCGAGCCGACTGCGCGCCCCCACACGGCGACTCTCCTCCTCTTTGGGTTCGGCTCGACCGACTTGGTCAGGCAAGCGATGTGGGGCAGCCTTGGGAGCTCGATTGATCAGTTGATCGAATCGAGCGATGCGGATTTCGATCGATCGATTGTGAAGGCCTGACGGCTGGTGCCGCCGACCCTGAAAGACATCGACGACGACCAGGAGGGGGTGGAGGAGGAGAAGGAGGATTTGGATTGGAGCTCATGTAATCCTGTCAAAGCCTGGCGTTGATCAGCATGGGTGGCTGTTCGTGGCTGGCAGCTTGGGTGGCTATTCGTGGCTGCCCTCACGGGTGGCTATACGTGGCTGCTAATGCTGGTGGCAGGACGACCCCACCTGATTTGCGCCATAAAAAGTTACAGCCTGACTCGTGCAGCATGGGTGCTATGCGTGGCTGTCAGCCTGGCTGGCTATTCGTGGCTGAACGCCCCCCCTGATTTGTACCAATAAGAAGTTACAGCCTGACTCGTGTAGGATCCTGAGACAGCTACTACGCAGCTTACCGAGATACCTTGCGCAGCCCTCCAGCGCGCTCTGCACCAGGGCAGCACAGGCCAGGCCCGCACTCAGGCCCGCACGCAGCGAGCTCGGCGAGGCGGGCACGAAGGCATGGGGTGCCTATGTACTCTCACCCCGTCCCCGCCCACGACCCCTGCCACGACCACGGCCACGACCCCGTTCCCCTCCCTCAGGCGGCGGAGGCACGAACATTACTGGGGTATGAGGAAGATTCTCATGCGCATACGTCGGGATCCTATCCTATAGAAGCTCCAGCGCATTCGATGGCACGAGACCTCTCTCCATCAGATGTCGAAGTCTATCTGAGCTGGCCAGCGCTGCACTCATTTCCCGTTGTCGAGAAGTTTGCTGATCTTTCTCTCCGATGGCCCCCGCGGGGTTGGGCCTGGAAGGCAATGCCCGCCCTCCTGGAGGACGAGGGTCTCCATGCTCCTCAGGGTCTCGTTGCCCACAGGGCCGTCGAAGTGGAAGCACATCAGGAGCGTGGCCTTCTGAGGCTTGCCCTCGATCTTCTTCCGGGTCTTCGGGCGGACGTAGGGGACCAGGCGCGAGACCTCCTGGATGCTGGGCTTCTTGGTATTCTCCGCCCAGACCTGTTGCCACTCCTTTTTGGCCTACTCCGCCGCCTTGTCGCCTGCTGATGCCGCGCGATTCGCGCCGTAGACCGCCGCCGACGCGAACGCCTGCACGTCCGGACCATCAAAGTGGCAAGCAGGGCAGACCAAGGCTTTCTGAATCACAGCCCTCGTCTGAGAGGTCGAGGGGCCTCTTGTCTGACGGGGGTCCCTTTCCATTGAACCCTGAAGGTGACGAGCTGCATTCTTAGTGGTCACAGACACCTGCCCACACGAGATGCAGACGTTGGAAGGAGTGGGTACGCAGGCCAGTTTGCGTATCCGATGCACCCGACGCATGTGATTCATCAGCTTGCTGCGGGACGAGAAAGACCCCATACATTCGCAACCGTCCTCCCTGGTGACACCGTAAACAATCGTGAAGAACCGCATCCTCAAGCGCGCTGGGGTCAGCTTGTGCCACAGCCGTGCCTGTATCTACCCCAGGCGGTGGAACCGCTGCCGAGAAGCAACGGGCCCTGATCTGAGACGCGTCGACCAATACAAACTCAGACATCACCTTCTCATCCTTGAAAAGCCTAAGGTCCCCCGCCAGATACCCCACGACGTCGCCCTCCACGTCTTTCGAGGCGGACACCAAATCGTTTCTGTTCTGCTTAACCCATGGCGACGAGTACTGTGTAGGGAGGCCCTCCACCACTTGGGGTCGAAACCGATCAAGATGTAGCGTGTTAAACAGACAGCGTAAAACTTGAACATGGTTCCGATAATCCTTAGCCCGTCCCTGATAAAGCCGAAGTCGTCGTATCAACATCTCCTTACTGCTAGGTGCTAATTCTTAATGGTGCAGAATGCCTAAGGTTTTCATGCTACGAATCTGGTCATCCTCCCTCGCGCAAGCCTTCCCCGTCGTCGCAATCCTCCCCGTCGCTGCAAATCGTCGGTCCAGTCGGTCATGGTCGGACGGGGAAAGGATGAATGATTCCAGGCCGCTCAAGATGGCGTACTGGGTAAAGCCTATTAGTAGTAACCTCTTGAAGCGATAAGGTATGGGTAATGACCATAGTCCACCTAAGCTTTTGAATGATTCTCTGGCGGCCTGGATACGTCTGGTAACCTCGCGTGACGCCGCCACTCTCGAGACGATGCGGGGTCCAAGCTATCGCGCCGAATCGCAAGCCCTCCCAGACAGCAAGGAGGGATACGAGCGTAACATCTTACGACGGCGATGCCCTCCTGAACTGAAGAAAAACAAACACTCCTGCTTCATGTTCTGACCGTATCCGCACTGACTGAGGCGTTTATTTAGTAGGTCATCAGATACTCTTATCTTGTCTAGCAGACCCTCCAGTGTGGAATCTGCATCTGCAAGCAGTATGTTGTGAAAATCGCCGGAATATTTGATTAGGGACAAATCAGCTCGTACCCCCCCCCCAAGAAGAGATCAGCTCCTTCGCGCATGAGCCTTCCGAAATCGAGTCACGCCCCCAAGTCAAGACGGATCGAGTGGAGGTCGACAGGAACGTCGCAACAATGAAGGGGTTCCCCATCGTACCTCCCTGGCGTGGCTTAACCAGTAAATCCGCCGAACAGGATGGAAGCGCAATATTAGAATGATGAAAGCGTTGCTTACAAACTTCTGCATAATGTCCGTGGCGGTGTAGGTCAACATAATCATCCATGGCCTCGTGAGTAGTGCTAGCGTACGCGTTAGACATGTTCTTGACGCACGTACAGTAAGTTATAGACGCAGCCCGTAACCTCCACGTAGTGTTCATCGAGATCATCACCGCCTCGCCCCTCCTGCCCATGCCCAAGCCCCCATCGCTGTGCAACTCGCCATTTCGGGAAAAGGGCCATATGCCATAATTCCATTTGGGCGGTATTTTCGGTGGCGATTTTTCTTTTCGGGGCTCTGATCATGTACTTGCGAAGCTCTTTAAGGTCGGAGGCTGCCAGCTCGATCGAGTCCGAACGGGTGCAGTCATAGTCGCAACTAGGCCCCTTCCGATCTAATCTCCATTGATCCCAAGAGATTCCCTCCACTAGCAGCCCCCCCGTCTGCTCCAGAACGTTCCCATATTTCAAGCCACTCAGTCGAATTCGGCAGAGCACTACTAGCAAGACGAGCGTCCCGCCTTTCGGGTCCGAACCTGCATCGGGCGGCTCGCCTTGAGACGAACATCGCCTCCGCGGTCCTCAGCCGGCTCCAATATTCAGTGGCCTTCTCGATCAAACGTGCCCGTTGTTGACGCAGGTATTGTCTCCTTTCTCTCTGGAGAATCAACGAGAGCTTGCCTAGCTCCTCCTCCACTTGCTGCACTACCTCCTCCGACTCATCCAACTTCTGTCCTCGGAGTTCGAACCGACAACGCAAGAGATCACGACGGCGCCTACAGTCTTCCCCATGTTCGAACCGTGCAGCCGCGCCCCGAATGAACTGCTTTCCCCCCCTCGATAAGAGCACCTTCCAAGAATTCAAAGATTGTATCTGGAGGTACATGGTCACGCATATAAGCAACATCAGCTCTCGACATCACTTCGTTTAGGTCCCTCATGTAATCCCATCTCCCTGTCCCATTCCTCAAGCCATCCATCATAGTTGTGTAGTTCCACTTTCTCCGCTCCTCAGGGGCACGCCGTAGTCCACCCGTGATAAAAGCGAGGCACAACGACACGGGGAGGTGGTCCTTCGGTGGGGCCCCTCGAATAGGCTGTAGTTCGGCACCCAGACGACGAAGCGGGTGACAGTGTTTAACAAGATGAACCAGACCTTGGGGGATGCATACGTTGTTTGTGCGATTCATGTTGCCCTGGTTGTTAACAAAAGGTGTGCTCGATGCGATGGCTCGTGTTAGCCGCGGACAAGACATGCCGCTCCAGAAGCCCCCGAACACGCTCACCAGCACCTCTAGGTATTTTTCCAATTTGGAAGTTTCAATCGCACTACTGGGAATATCCTGAAAGGCCCCGTTCACCATCTTTCCCCCAGGCCGTCGTTGACATCTGCATTCGTCAGTGGAACACAACGTACAGGAAGACTACTCAAGACCGAGTCCACCCAGGTGTTCAAAATCTCGACGGTTTAGTGGTATCCCGAACGCTTTTTGTTCCGAGACTTGGAGGGGAGAGGTGGATAATACATGCAGATGGCACGCATGTCCGTTTTTTATCGAATCGCCAGGGCCCTGCCAGGAGCCAGCTGAGGACTGCTGCAATCTGTCGCATATTCTCAGCTCGAGAGTGACGTCCTAAGAGAGATCGAGACGCCGCAACTGTTGTTAGAATTCGGAGCCTCACAAGAAGGAGCCTCGAAGAGCAGCTGCCCGCCCACCCGCCGCTGCAGCGCCTGGGCGCCGCGCAGGGGGGCGTCGGCCTTCGTCCCAGCCATCATCGCACTGTCATAGCTTCGGGTCTCATTCAGGATTTCCTCCAACCGATCCCCCGTCGACCACATGGGGTTGTAGCCCAGGACTCGCAAGAACGACTCGGTTATGAACCCCCACCCGAGGAGGGCTCGCGCTGAGGGCACGAGGTAAAGAGAGAACCTGATTGCTGAGGATCTGCCTACCAAGCCCATACAATGTCCCTGAGCCTCTCTGAGCTTGAGGAGGAGGAGGAGGCGGAGATGAGGAGGAGGAGTAGGAGGAGGAGGAACAAGTACTCCCCTGGGCCCCTCGATCGATTCGACCGATCTGCCGTGACGGGGCAGCCTCTGCAGCTCTCGACCCCCTCCGCGGGGTTGGCCCGCCGGGCCTCGGCGGCGTGCGCGCAAGCGCGGGCCCCGGCGCGGCGCGGGCGTTTTCAGGAGCGCTGCGGAGCGAGAGCGAGGGAGAGCGAGAGTTCAGGACTCCCAGATGGGGTCGGAGTAGATGGGGTCAAAGAGTCGCGCCGCATCGCCGATGCATGGACGATGCGGGTCAATGCGGAGTCCCGATTGTCTCCACGCCGACGGCGCCGATGCATCGCCGACGTCGACGATGCATCGCCAGTGCATCACCAATGCATCGGCGATGTATCGGCGATGTTTAGGCGATGCGGCGCGATCCTCCGACCCCATCTACTCCGACCCCATCAAGGAGGCCTCTAGAGAGGAAGCTTTGCTGTCGCTGCGCGCTGGGCCCAGCAGGCAGTGCAGTGGCATCCTGCTGGCTTCATTTGTGAGGAGGAGGAGGAGGCCAGCACGCAGAGGTCAGGCAGGTTCCCTCAGAAGCCGGGCGACGGCTGGCAAACCCGTGGCAGCTAAAACGGAGCTCCGGGAGATTGTTTCTTCTTCCGGGAAGCAGCCCGCTTATTCAGTGCGCTGAGCTTTATCCCGGGAGCTGGTTTTGTTTCTTCCAGGAAGACCGTTTTGGCAGTCACGCATTTGCCAGCCCCTCGCCCAGCTCCCGATTCATGTTTGAGGAGGAGGAGGAGGCTGCCCGAACGCAGAGGTCAGGCATGGTCGCATGCGATCCGAGTCGGTGCGCCAGCTGGGCCCGCGGGTAGCGATTCGATTCGAGTCGGGTCGACTCACTGGCGTCAGCCAGGGCTCGGCAGGAGCCGGGCGCGGCGATCCGGTCTCGGTGGGATTCGGAACGATTCGCCTGCGTTCCGATCCGCTCCAGATCAGTTCCGATTTGGCGATTTGGTTTCACCACCAGAAAGAATTCCGTGCACCAGGGAAGTACCCAAACTCGAGGGTTTTCACGTGTCGGGCCCTGGGAGACACTCGTTCGACAGTGTTTCGACACTGTTTCGGCACTCATCCAGGCGCTCGACATCATTTCTGGGATGTGGTCCTGAAGTGCGATGGGAGCAACGTAAGATTTGATCCAGCTCAGGCCTCGCAGGGAAGCGGGTGAGGCCGAGCGAGCCCGGGCGGATTTGTATCCTGCCGGTTTGCTCGGCCTGTCCCGAGCCAGGACCTGGCCGCCACCCAGGAGAGCCTGCACACCACGCAGAACTCCCTCAGCGACTGCTTTAACGAGGTGGCCGTGGTGAGGACCGCCGGGTTCCTGTCCCCAAAGTGCTCGGGAAGTGCTGCGAGAATTCCACGTCCGACTGAATGTGCAGCTGCCGCTGTTATGACTACGCCCGTTACTACCAGTACTGCGGTCACTTCCACTACGATTCCCACTCCCATTACCACTGCCACTTAACCAATTGCCGACGGGGGGTCCGCAGTTCACGGTGTTATTTCCGTGGGCCAACAGATACGGTCAGACTTTGGTCGTTCGTCGATTTCGTCGTTGCAGTCGCGGTCGTCGCCATCGTCTCGGCCATCGTCGTCGTCGTCGTCGATGTCGCTGTCGTCGTCGCCGTCCTCATCGTCGGCACCGCTTGACATTGCCGTCGTCCCAGGTGCAAAGTTTTTTCATGTTTGGACAACCATGAGCTCCATTGGATATCATTTCGAGTGTGTTTGTGTTTTTGCGAGAATCCCGTTGCTCACATGAGTTGTTCCTCTGTTTTCTTGTGCAGGAGCTTCGGGGAGCCAATTTGTCAGTGATGAATTGGTTCTTGTTTCTGACGAGCAAATGGCTCCCGCTGAGCTCTCACAACACAAATTTGATCCACTGAGCTCTGACAAGTGCTGTGATGATACGGGGGAGGGGTGGCCCATGCTAGATCAGAGGTACAGGCATCCTTGGCCCCAGAGGACTTTGTTAGGCCTGCGGAAGTTGGGTTTTTCCCTGCGTCTCCGCCGCCAGCACATTTGACGTTTTCACCTCGTTGTCGATCAGGTCGCCCTGGCCGCCGACTTCGGCGTCGCCACCGCCATCGTTGTCGCCGTTGATGTCGTCGCCGCCTTCGACATTGCCATCGTCGTCGCCTCGGCGACGCCGCCGACGGCGACGAGGGCGGCGACGCGGATGGCGACGACGACGACGTCGGTGGTGGTCCTTTTGTCTTTGTGGTTGATCTTCTCCCCGAGCAGTGCATGTACTAACTCACATGCAACTCCTGGGGGGTCAAATTCTGACTTTGCCCTGGTCCGAAATCCAGGTTAATCCCGCTTAGTCCCGCAGAATCTTGGTTAATCCCGCAAAATCTGGCACAATTCCGTTTAGCCCGCGGCCTCATGCAGTCGTCGTCGTCGTTGTAGTAGCCGTGGTGGGAGTAGAAGTAGTAGACATCGCGCTTGGTAGCAGTAGTTGTAGTAGTAGCAGGAGTAGTAGTGGCAGTAGTAGCCCGAGTAGTAGTAGTAGTAGTAGTAGTAGTAATACTTCGTCGTCGTCGTAGTCGTGGTCATAGTAGTAACCGTAGTTGTCGTTGTAGTAGTAGTCGTAGTAGTAGTAGTAGTAGTAGTAGTAGTAGTAGTAGTAGTAGTAGTAGTAGAAGTCGTAGTAGTAGTGGTAGTAGTAGTCGTGGTAGTAGTAGTAGTTGTAGTCGTAGTCGTAGTCGTAGTAGCAGCAGGAATCTTCTATACATACATCAGTAGCAGTAGAAGTTTTGGTAATAGTAGTAGGAAAAGCAGAAGGAGTAGTAGTAGTAGTAGTAGTAGTAGTAGCAGTCGTAGTATAGTAGTAGCAGTAGTAGTAGTAGTAGTAGTGGCAGTAGTAGTAGTAGTAGTAGTAGTAGTGGTGGTAGTAGTATTCGTAGTAAGTCTTAGTCGTAGTCGCAGTCGCACTTGTAGTCGTAGTAGTAGTCG
>CAUYUJ010015227.1:727377-737377 GCA_963575745.1 Prorocentrum cordatum
GCGGATGTCCGAACGGGAGAAGATTATCATCCTCCGCGTTCTCAGCGCGCCCTGCCGCTCCCAGCTCTCTTGCCACTTCTCGCCTTCTGCTACTCTGTGAGGGTGAAGGGAAGACGGGAGGCAGGCAAGACGGAGGCGACGACGATTTCCCGCGCTTGCATTTAGGCGGTCCTTGTCAGGGGTCCACGTTTGCGCTCTGCGAGACAACGACGATCTCCTCCTCCTCCTCCTCCTCCTCCTCCTCCTCGGTAGCCGGTTTGGGTCAAGTGCGTCGCCTTCAAAGCGCCAAGTCTCAGGGCTTGCGAATCTCAGTCTCAGAGGCACAGATGGCCACGCTTGTCGTCGCTCTGACAATCTGCGCAGCAGCGTCCGCCCCCTCCACTGCTCGGGTCCCTGCCTTCCCGAAGCAGCCGACGCACGATGTGTAGCTGGCCACGGAGGACTGCGAAGCAGGCGATCAGCAGCGGTTCGCAGGCCGATACTACCTCGACTCCCTCAGCAGCCGCGGCCGCGTGGGCCTGGCAGGTGACCAACGCCGGCGACCCGCTGTCCACGCCGCCGTGGCCGTTCGTCATGGTGCTCGTCGGCGCGCCCAAGACGACGACGACGACGACGACGACGACGACGACGAGCAGCTGTGTGCCAACAGGACACCCACCCTCTGTTACTACGAGGGCGACAGCGGCGCGCTCATCCCCATCTTCGATACGTCTTGGGTTTCCAGCGTGACGTTTGCCCCGCATGCATTCTGACGGGGCAGTCTCTCCGTCGCCCTCTTTGCCCAGTCTCCCTCCTGCAGGATCGCTGGGTTTCGCCGTTTGTTGTGCCCGCCTGGAGGGCGTACGGTTCAGTGCAACGCTCGAGTAGGGTTAATTCGGGCCCGCCCCTCTACAGGAGGAATATTCAAACAAAAATTGTCAAACTATAGTATGGGGACGTTTTTTAAATATGTTTGAGAATTTGGAGTTATTTTTTGACTCTGTTTGGACTGTCGTCCAAAATTCGCCTGTACGGGACACGCCCGACCTACGTAAGAGTTGAGCTTTCCTTTCCCTCACTCTGCGACCATGTCCGCGCGACTCGCTGCCTCTCGGCGCCTGGCGCGTTTCGTCCAGAGCATGACTGGCTCTGCTATTCGAGCTGATGGGCAGGCTCCTCTGCCTACCCCTCGGCGATCTTCATTCTCGGCCGCAGCTATCGATTCCACTGCTGCTGCGCCGCTGGTATCTGGGTATCTCCTGGGCTTTCCCTCCCCCACCGAACCTGGCTGCGCAGGTGCCCGCCGTTCGCGCGTGCCGTGCGCGTGCGGCCCGTCAGGGGGCCGCCGTCGGCCGACCCCGGGCGCTGCCTCCGTCCGCGCTCGGCCCCTGGCCTTCCCCCTCGTCCGCCCCGCGTGCGATGTGCAGCTTCATGTGGCATTTTAGCTGGCGAGTGTGCACACCCAAGTGTCTCGGAGAAGAACGCACCACATGAACCTACACTTTTGGCGCTCCGCGCATGGTTCTTGGATCCGCGCTTGGAGGCCCCTGGCGGCGCCTCCGGCGCCGCCCCTGGCGCGCTCCGCGCGCCAGGGAGGGGGGTGCAGCGCAGATCCAAGAAATCCGCGCGGAGCGCCAACAGTTATTGTTTGTGTGGTTGTTCCTTCTTCTTGTATGGTTTCATGTGGCATTTTAGTTGGTGAGTGTGCGCACCCAACTGTCGGCCCCGGTCTTCTTCCCTTGCCTCCCCCTCCCGGTTCTAGCGCTTCCGCTGGCGAGGCCCTTTTCGTACCCAGCGTTGCCCTGCGTGCGCAGGCACTGTCAGGCTAGAAGTGTGCGGTTTCTATTCTTCGCACCACACCCGCATGCTTGTCCTTCCTCCCCCTCCTCTTGTTGCCACCCTCTGCGTGACAGATTGCTGGGAGTTGTTATATCATGTGTACCTTGCACTGGATCTTAGTTGACATGTGCTGTCTGGTTTCTTGTTGATTGTCGTTGTTCCGAGCCTTCTCTAATAAATGGTCGGGTGGCCCACGGGGGATGCACGCGCAACGCAAATGCCTTCTTTCTCCGTGCCCTCCTCCTCGTCCCCCTCCTCCTCCTCCTCCTCCTCCTCCTCCTCCTCCTCCTCCTCCTCTTCGTCCTTTTTCCCCATGTCTTGGTTGCTTCTATACATGCACGGTTCCTGCTGCGATCGCTTAGATTGCCAGTGAGTTGCTCTCACCGCGGTCTTCGTCACGCTATTGGGATAGTCATCCTGAGGGGCAGCGGACTTCTAATTTCCTTAGCATGAAAATGGGGGGCCTTCTGTGCAACGAGTAGTTGGTGCATGCCCGTGCTTCGCCATTGGGAAGCAGTGCTCCGGCGACTGCTTCGCGGACCTGCTCTCGGGCCTGTTAGTGGCGTGGAACGACTCGCATTTGGAGACGACGTACGCCCAGCAAAGACTGGCGCAGGGCAGCCCTGGCAACGCGTCGATGTTCGACCCCACCATGCACGGCATTGCAGTGCTTGGGCCCCGGTCGTGCCGGTGGCCGCAAGTCGTTGAGGATTTGCTGCGGACATCTAAACACCACGCCTGGGAACTGCTGATCCGAGGATGCGATGTTTTTCCCTCCTCCCCCTCCTCCTCCTCCTGCTCCTCCTCCTGCTCCTCCTCCTCCTCCTCCTCCTCCCTCCTCCTCATTCTCCACCTCCTCCTCCTCCTCCTCCTCCTCCTCCTCCCTCCACCTCCCTCCTCCTCCTCCTCCTCCTCCTCCTCCTCCTCCTCCTCCTCCTGCTCTTCCCCGGCGGCGGTGGCAGCTGTCTAGGGCGCCGGGCGGCGGCGGCGAGTTGGTGTGACCGCGTGCGGGATTGTTGGTGGTCGCTGGCAGGATTCGCTTCGGACAGAGAGTAGCTGGATCCTCCTCCTCCTCCTCCTCCTTCTCCTCCTCCTCTCCTCCTCCTCCTCCATCTCCTCCTCCTCCTCGTCCTCCTCCTCCTCCTCCTCCTCCTCCTCCTCCTCCTCCTCCTCCTCCTACCGCTCCTCGACCTCCTCCTCCTCCTTCTCCCCCTCCTCGACCTCCTCCTCCTCCTCCTCCTCCTCCTCCTCCTCCTCCTTCCCCTCCTCCTCCTGCTCCTCCTCCTCCCCCTCCTCGACCCCTCTTCGGGGCTCAAGAGACGGGGCTCAATGCAACTGGGGCTCAACTAGGTAATCTTTTTTGTTGTTTTGCCGATCGGCGCGGGCCCCCCCCCCCCCCCCTTCCCTCGCCCCCCGATGGAGTAGATCTTGGCTGTTTTTGTTTGGCGCCCCTTTCGAGCGGGTGGAGTCTGCCCCAGAGGCGGCACTCTTGCAAGCAGTTGCACTAAGCAAGGGTTCTGGAGCCAGACCCCTCCCTTTCGCCCCCCTTTCCGCCCAGTGTCGAAACGGTTGCCAGGGGAACAAACCGATCCAAGCAGGAGGACTCGGAGGTCCGCACGGGCCTCCGAGATGTTATGTTTATGTCGTTGCTTGTTCCCGTAAGTTCATGGACGTGCTGGACCGATCTTGGAATGAAATAATCCTCAAGCAGTGGCGAAGCGTTCTGGCTCGCCTACAGGCCCACCAAATAATGTTCTAGGACCCTTTGCATTCTGCACGAACTGTTCTTAGAGCATTCCTGGCTGAGACTGTCTTGTTTGAACACATCGGGGATATGTTCGAATAACATTGTTTTTGTTATTAGAACAGTTTTGGGGTTCTCAGAAGATTGCGTGGTAGGCCTATAGAAATGCCTTTGCGGTCGGTCCCTGCTCAAGATCTTGGAATGAAGGACTCCGAAGCTCTGGGGGAAGGGTGGGGCGCGGGGCAAGGGGAGGCCAGGAGGCGCCAGAGAGGCTGGAGGCTGGGTGCCAGGGGAGGCCACGACGACACGATGCGGCACGACTCGACGACGACGAAGATAAAGAGATCCGCGCTCTAGAGCACACAACTGTGTGGGGTGATGATAAAAACTTGTCAACAGGCCATCGTTGCGAGTTTTCGAGCTATGTCCAGCCGTGGTGAGTTCCGAGGCCCATACTGAGCGAGCAAAACGAGGGCGAGGAGGAAGAGGAGGAGGAGAAGGAGGATGAGGAAGAGCAGGAGGAGGAAGAGGAGAGAGAGAGAGAGAGAGGAGGAACATGAGGAGGAGGAGGAGGAGGAGGGATGAGCAGGATCACCCGGAGGCACTTGCTGCTCTCCAGAGACCCCCGGCTCCTTCTGTGGGCCTCCAGAGGTTTGACAAGGGAAGGAAACAGTCAAACATCCCGATCTTCATTCCTGGAGCTTCGATCGCCCCCTCCTCCTTATCCTCCTTATCCTCCTCCTCCTCCTCCTCCTTTGTATGCTCCTCCTCCTCCTCCCCCCCGTCCCCCCATCCCTCATATCTCTTCTTTTTGAGCCTGTTTTTTCAATTCTGGGCCTATGACGGCCGTCATTTGGGGGGCGGCGGGGAGGGGCCGATGACGTCACGGTTCGCGCCGGCGGCGTGTGGGAATGCCTAAAATGACCGAGGACGGGTAACAGCAGCATGTAGGTGGCGATCTGCACCCCAGCGCATGTGTACACAACAGTGCCTGCGTGCACCACAGCGCCTGTGTACACCACACTGCCTATGTACACCACAGCAGCCGCGTGCAATACAGCGCCAGCGTGTGCCACAGTGCTTGCACGCATCACAGCGCTTGCATGCACCACAGTGCTTGTGTACACAACAGCGCCTGCGTACACCACATCAGCCGTGTGCAACACAGCACCAGTGTACCCCACAGTGCCCGCGTGCACCACAATTCCTGTTTACACCACAGCTCCTGTGTGCACTACAGCAACCGTGCTCAACAGAAGCCCAGTGTTTTACATAGAATTTTAGGAGAAATCCGCATGACAAAATGGAGCGCCTGTGGATCCCACACAAATAACAATTTGTTATATAGGATTTGGAAAGGAATACTTACGGAAAAAAGGAGGCCCGGTGGAATCTACGAATCTTCCCGAGACCTCCCGTATCATCCTAATTCCTCCCATCTGCGTCCAGAAGGCTCCCGCATAATTGGCCGTCCGAGAAACAAGTGAACTGATTCAATCGACCATTCTGTGGTGCACGCTGCGATGCGCACGTACGCTGTAGCGCCGACCCCCACGAAAGGGGGAAGGGTGAGGGAGGAGGAGGAGGAGGAGGAGGAGGAGGAGAAGGTGGAGGAGAGAGGAGGAGGAGGAAGAGGAGGAGGAGGAGGAGGAGGAGGAGGAGGAGGAGGAGGAGGGAGGAGATTGCGGAGGAGGAGGAGGTGGAGGAGGAGGAGGAGAAGGAGGAGGGGGAGGAGGGAAAAACATCGCATTCTCTGATCAGCAGCAGTTCCCAGGCGTTGTTTAGATGTCCGCAGCAGATCTTCACCGACATGCTCCTTCTATTTGTCCTGTGCACGCAGGCGCTGTTGTGTACACGAGCGCTTGGTTGCACGCGGATGTTGTGGTGTACGCAGGCGTTGTGGTTTGCACAGGTGCTGCGGTGCACGCAAGCACTGTGGTGAACACAGGCGCTGTGTTGCACATGGTTGCTGCGGTGTACACATCCGGTGTGGTGCACACCTGGCGCTGTGGTGCACGCAAGCATTGTGGTGTACACAAGGGCTGCGTTGCACACGGCAGTTGCGGTGTACGCAGGCGTTGTACACGGGCGCTGTGGTGCGCGCGAGCACGCGAGAACTGTGGTGTGCACAGGCGCTGCGTTGCACACGGCTGTTGCGGTGTACGCAGGCGCTGTACACGCGCGTTGCGGTGCACGCGAGCACGCGAGAAATGTGGTGTGCACAGGCGCTGTGGTCCGGATCGCCACCTACATGCGCTCTTACGTGGCCCTGGTCATCCCTAGGCATTCTCGGACGCCGCCGAGCGCGAAACGTGACGTCATGTGGGGGTAGGGGCTGGGGCCGATGACGGCCGCCATCCCATATTATCTGTAAAGATGTTATAATAAACATACTTGTTCTCGCCCTCAGTCCCTCCTCCGCCTCGTTCTATTTATTTGGGTTCGGCTTGACCGCAAAGGCCGCCTCCCCGCATATCTCTTCAGTTCCTGCCGATGGAGTCTCACTTAATGCAGATACCTGTATCACAAGTCACATCTGAAAATTGGGATTCCTTCAAGTCCTTGTAAGTCGCGCTCCCACTGCAGCGCTGGTCTCATTTCCGCCGTTTCGGTCCTTCGAAATCTTCCTCCCGCTGAAGCACTGATTTCATGTTGTGTTTCCCGCTGTCTAAACTGTCCATTGGAATTTCACGTTCTGTGTAATTGCGAAGGCCTTACGGCCAGTGCCGCCGACTCTGACTAGCGACGACGACGAAGGCGCTTTTCTGGGCCCCCGAATCGCCCGTGGGGAGTCGTATCTGGGTGGCGACCCCGCCCCGGAAGGGACTCGTATGTGGGTGGCGACCCCCCCCCCTGGGACCCCCTCACCGGCGGGGAAGGGATCAAAGGGAAGGGGCTTCTTCTCGACTCAACTACAACGTTGTTTAATTTCGTTGTTGCTGGCGCGCTCGAGGAGAAGGGCCCAGTGAAAGTGGGGGGAGCGGCGACGGGCCTAGGGAAAGGGGAGGGGAGCGGCGAAGGCGACGACGACGACAACGAGCACGACGACGACGACGACGACGAGTCAAACAGAACAGCCTCTTCCACACGCCGACAGGGTCGGTGGATTTGTGGTTCCATTTGACCTTTGCGTCGACACGAGTCGCGCTCTTGACGCGACGACGTCGGCTGGGGCCGTGCTCGTCTATGCCATGCAATGCTGTGCCATGCCATGCTTTGCGTCCTCTCTCGGGATCCTTGCCTGGTTCGACATCCGACTGTGCGAATAGAGAGGACATCTACACAATGGTAAGGGCTGGGAGGGAGGGGCAGGACGTCAGATACGACGCCTGCGCACCTAGCTTGCCTCCTCACCCCTCGCCCCTCTCCCCCCCTCTCCTGCCTCCTCCCCTCCTCCTCCTCCGCCTCCTCCTCCTTTCCTCACTCCCTCTCCTCCCCCTCCCTCTCCTCCCGCCTCCTCCCATCCTCCTCCTCCTCTCCCCCTCCTTTCCTCACTCCCTCTCCTCCCCTTCCTCCTCCTCCTCCTCCTCCTCCCTCCTCCTCCTCCTCCTCCTCCTCCTCCTCCTCCTCCTCCTGCTCCTGCTCCTCCTTCTCCTTCTTCTCCTCCTCCTCTTCCTCCTCCTCTCCTCTCATCCTCCTCCTCCCTCCTCCTTCTCCTCCTCCTCCTCCTCCTCCTCCTCTCCTCCTCCTCCTCCTCCTCCTCCTCCTCCCCTCCCCCTCCCCCTCCTCCTCCTCCTCCTCCTCCTCCTCCTCCTCCTCCTCCTCCTCCTCCTCCTCCTCCTCCTCCTCCTCCTCCTCCTCCTCCTCCTCCTCCTCCCCCCGAAAGGTGGAGCAGCAGGCCGAGCTCCGCAGCGCCGAGGCCTCGCGGCGGCTCGGCGCGCTGGACCTGCGCATGAGCGGGGTGCAGGGCGGGCTAGGCGACCCCGCCCGCCCCCCCCCTGACAGCTGCGGGTCTCCAAGTCAAGAACCAGGGGGCCGCGGCGGATTCAGGTGTCGAGCGGGGCCCTGACTGGTGTCGCAGAGCTGAACGGCACCGACGCCGTCAAGGTTGGCCAAGTGGCGGGCGCCCAGACTGGCCAGACTCGCGGGCAGCGCAGCCGGCGCGCGCGCGCAGTGCGCCGAGTGGTCACCTCCCGTTGACTTCCCCGAGTCGCGAGTCGCACTCCCGCTCCTGTGCTCGGGGGGCGGGGCTCGGCTGCGAATGAAGTCGGCACGGAAGGAGTTCGAGGAGGGGATTTGCGGCATGATTTGGTCGACCTGAGAAGTATGTGTCCGCCGCGTGCACGGGGAATGCAATAGAATGCTCCGAAGATCTACGGAGTATTCGACGCTTTTCTCGCAGATCCGACGAAACAAAATCACTGTTGGGGGACATGTTTGCTGTAGTCGATCCCCTACTCGAAACATGGGGGCGAATATGGTCAACGCGCATAGTAAGGATTAACGCCTTTCCAAGGTTATCCTTACATCCTTCCCCTCCGGTCCATCCTTGGCCACCGTCGCTGGCCGCGCCCGCCCAAAAAGTGTCGACATAGCCCTTCAAGGCCCTTGCTCATCGTGCATCCTCATTGCACGCATTGATCGTACGGTTGGGGGGAGAAGCCCCAGCAGGGGGACAGCTCGCACAGAAGGGGCCCTCGCAGCCGGACTGTCCCATAGGAATGGTGTGGTTTCGGAAATCGATGTTGCCCGCCATCTTTCCGAGGCGGGGATGTATCCATAACCACCGCCCAGGGGGTCGATCTTCGCGGTCCTCCACGGGCGGTGAGTATGGATAGATCCGGGCCTCTGGGGGCCGCAATGTATCCATATCCATCGCCCGCTGGGGTACCAGGACGTCGGTTCCCAGGCGGTGGATATGGATGCATCTCCGCCTCGCAATCTTCCCAACGCCAAGCGTACCGACAGCGGCTCGTGTCCAGTTTGCACAAGACTCGCTGCCTTCCTCGCCGCGGACGTTGCCCACTTGAGAGGAGACGCCGCCTGCCCAACAGCGGCCGCGGGCCGCCGTCGATTTGGGACAGCCGTTGCTGATGGGCGTGGTACCTATTTTTCCGATGCCCGTTCCGGGAGTCTCACGTGAGGAATGGCCCCTCGCGGGAGCGGCCTTTGGTCCATGGCTTTCGTGGGGCGCAGGGCCGCGGTTGTCAGGCGATCGCAAACATGGATCCAGGGGGCTTGGATTCGCGACGGGCCTTTTTTTCCGTGGGGAATCGTGGATTTCCGCCGCCGAGCGAGGCGGCACTGGCCGCATTTTGGGGAGGGCACCTCCCCTGGTCAATGGATTTGGCGACCGCGCGCCAAATCCATGGATCGCTGATCCATGTTTGCCTTCTCCCGATGGTGGGGGGTCAGGTGGGGGTAGGTGTAAGTCGGGCCTGCCCCTCTACAGGAGGGATATTCAAAAATAGTTCAACAATGGTCTGGGGACGATTTTTTTAGTATTGGTGAGCCTTGGGGGGTATTTTTGGACTATTGTTCCCTACCTAGGCTCTGCCTAGAAGGGTTCTTACTCTGTTAGCTTAAAGGGGCCGGGCAGTGCTACACGCCCCGGGCGGTTCCCCCAGTCCCCTGGGAGCGGTTCCCCCCAGTCCCCTGGGAGCTTTAGCTTTAGCTTTAGCTTAGGTTTAGCTGTAGCTTAGCTTTAGCTTAGCTGTAGCTTAGCTTTAGCTTAGCGTTTCGCTTAGCTTTTCGCTTAGCGTTTAGCTTAGCTTTAGCTTAGCTTGAGCTTAGCTGTAATTTAGCTTTAGCTTAGCGTTAGCTTAGCTTTAGCTTAGCTGTAGCTTAGCTTTAGCTTAGATTTAGCTTATGTTTAGCTTAGCTGTAGCTTAGCTTTATCTTAGCTGTTGCTCAGCTTTAGCTTAGCTTTAGTTTAGCTTTAGCTTAGCTTTAGCTTAGATTTAGCTTAGCGTTAGCTTAGCTTTAGCTTAGCTTTAGCTTAGCTGTGGCTTAGCTGTGGCTTAGCTTTAGCTCAGCTTTAGCTTAGCTTTAGCTTAGCTTTAGCTTAGCTTTAGCTTAGCGTTACTGTTACTACTAATGCTGCTTTCCTAGGGGTTCCAACTCCTAGGTAGGGTCGCACTGGGATATTTTATGGTTCGTCCAAAATCCGCCTGTAGGGGGAGACGCGCCCGACCTAAGGGTAGGTGGGCAAACCGAAGCACGCAGGCTGTTGCTGTCGCAGCGCGCGCAGCGCCCGGCAGGCCGCGCACCAAAGAGATCATTCTTCGCCCATACAGTGGAGATCCATACCAAGAAACACCCTGCTTGCCTCTAGGGTGCCCTAGGTTTCTTGGGTCCCAGACATCCTCGAGTAATGAAAAAAAACATGACGGGATGTTTCCTGCCATTTTCGGCACCGGGGGGCCCTCGCCAGGCCTCGGGATCCTCAAACAACGAATCAGGATGAGAAACCAGTCCCGGGGAATGGGTCGAGACCTG
>CAUYUJ010015227.1:742377-749877 GCA_963575745.1 Prorocentrum cordatum
CCCGGGACCCCGGCGGGACGGGCCGAAACCCATTGGGAGAGTTCTCTTTTGGAAAAAGAACCAAAACCAAAACCGAAATCGTCCAGCACGCCAGGCACCCCTGCGATGAATCGACAGGGGGCGGCGGATATAGCAGGGCCTTCGGCCCAGCCCGCCACCGTGCCTGGCTTGTGGGTCAGAGTCCTCAGTGATGCTTCTTGGGTTAAGCCGGGCTTGTCTCTCTACAAGAGGAATATTCAAACATAGTTTTAAACATTTACAATACTTAAACACAAAGATAACGATATATATATATATATATATATATATATATATATACATTTGTCATCCAAAATCCGCCTGTAGGGGGACGCCGCGTTTGACCTAATTCTCGGGGTCTGTTCGGATCGCTCTCGGGTGCCAATTTGGGAAGCAATTGTTGGGCCCCTTGGGGGCCTCTTGGGGCCCTCTTGGGGCCTCTCGGGGGCTTCTTGGGGCCTCTTTGGGGCTTCTTGGGGTCTCCTGGGGGCGTCTTGGGGCCGAACGCTTGACATGTCCGTTCGGGTTCCCCCTGTGAGCCTCCTTTTGGGGCCGTCTTGGGGGCTTCTTGGGCCGTCTGGGGGCCCTCTTGGGCGGTCTTGTCCCTCTTGGGGGCCTCTTGGGCCGTCTTGGGGCGATCTTGGGGGCCTTTGTTTGGGATCTTCTTTGACGTGAAAGCCCTTATCCTAAGGGAACGGGACGATGTTTGCATCTTGGGTCCCTCTTGCGAGCCTTTTGGAGCGTCTTGGGGGCAGATTGGGCCGTCCAGATGCGCTCCTTGACCGTCTTGGGCGCTTGATAGGGGGCTCCGTGAACTTCTCCAGGTCGTTTGGGGCGTTGCAGCCGTCCCGGAGGCCCATGCGGAGCACCCCAGGCACGCCCAACAGCGTCGGGAAGCGCCCAGGGGATCGGTGGTCTTTGGGTCCTTTTTGGGACATTGCAATCCTGGCTGCAGCAGCAGCAGCACAGCTGCGAGCCTTGGGGAACTCCACCTCGTGCCAGAGGCACGTCGGCGGATACACAGACACCCTCAATGTGATTGCTTGTTCGTGGGCCGCAGGGGAGGGTGGTGGTGTATAAGCCGCCGCTGAAAGCTAGCGACTTTCCACACCGCCACCCTCCTTGAAGGTACATGCAAAGTTCGTCGGAGGTGGTCTGTGTATGCATATGTATATACACAGATATGTATGTATATCTGTGTGGGTACATGTATAAATATATGTACAAAAATATGTGTATATATATATATACCGTGGCGCAAGAGCTGTGGAAACCCGGGGCGGCAGACGAAGCGCATGGCGTTGCCAGCGCGGTCCACCCCGGTGTGGACGGCCCGGGGCTGGAGTCCCGTGGGACCTTGGGGACATCACGCGCGGGTGGTGGTGACCGCCAGAGTAGGTTCTGGAGGCCGCCTGAGGGTGTCTAGGTCTCCTAGATGGAATCCGAGTAGATTGGGTCGGAGGATCCCGCCGCATCGCCGATGCATCGGCGATGCGGCTCGATGCGGAGCCCCATTTCTCCACGCCAGCGTCGCTGATACACCACCGAAGTTGGCGATGCATTGGCGATGCGGCGCGATCCTCCGACACCATCTGCTCGGACCCCATCTGCTCGGACCCCATCTGGGAGGCCTCCAGGGTGTCTCGAGCCCTCTTTGGCAGTCTCTGGACTCATCTCGGAGACCACCTCCGGGCTGCCTGGAGCCATCCTGGATCCATTCTGTGCCAGAACGGGGCCTCGGACACCTCGCGGCGCCGCCACGACTCGAATGGGGAGAGGGAGGTTGGAGTAATTGAAAAAGTCATTGCACTAGTTCCTCTGCCCGCAGCGCTGATGGGACTTTTGTATTCGTCACCTCGATCATTCGAGTTGGGGATTGACTACAGAGTTCACCTACCCCACCCCAGAACTGATTAGCACGTGGAATCTGCATCACACGGATAATACTCGTAGACCAGTGAAACATGTACATATCTTCGTATATTCGACGAACAACAATCCATCCTGGGAATTATCAATGACCATCATAAGCATGCTCGGTATTTTACCCGCATCGTGCTGCGGCCCTGGTGCAAGCAGCCCCCGGGCGTGGACGCCGCGAGTCTTCGCGTCTTCGCCCAGACGCTGCAGCGGGGAGCCTCCATGCCACGTTGCCGCCTCTGATTTGTCGTCTTGAGGCCCAAAGACGCGTTGCGCAGTCTCGTTTAACCGACCCCTATCGTCATCCCCAGTTGGGGAAAGATCCGTCGAAACCCGAAAGGAACAGCCTATATCCCCGTCCAGGGAGTTCGTCGGCCAGTGGTGCCCAGGCCACGCCTGTGCGGATAGGGATTAGTTGAACGATGCTCACAAAGCCGCGCTGCTGCCAGTAAGTCAGAGCCGTGCCCAAACGGCACATTGAATGCAGCGATGGCAGCTGCCCGCAACCGAGCAATGCGCACATATGATCGAGACCCAGGGGGAGAAAAAGGGACAGGAGGTGGGAGGGGTACGGAGACAGACCTCAGACCTCGTCCTGGTGGGGGCCTTCTTTGCCGCAGCGGTCCCGGAGTCAAACGTCGAGCAGTTCGGAATGTGTGCAACACTTTCTGCTCGCCCTGATATCCCCTCGGAAGGGTCTCTCGTGGTTGCCCTCATTCGCGGATCGGGCGCGCGCTGTGTCCGCCAATCGAATCGCCATGCGCAAGCTGTCTTGGGGTTTTTGGGGGATCGTGGGAAGAGTCCAGAATCGGCTGGCTTCGGGCGTCTTCGAAGGCTGTCGAGGGTGTTGGTCGCCAGCCATCTGGACCTGCACCGCGAAGAAACCTTTGCTGCCGTTTCGGAATTGGAATTTCGGTGTCGGGGGTCGTGTTCGGGCCCTGGGGCCGTCAGAAAGAGACCCGTTGCGATTTGTGGGTCTCAGGGGTGGGGTCGAGATCTGTGTGGAGCGTGTCGTTCAAACCAAACACGCGCTGCTCAGTATCGTTTAACCGACCTCACCCCCGTCCCCAGTTGGGGATCGGTCGAAGCCCGAAGGGAACAGCCTATCTCCCCGTCTAGGGGGGTTCATCGGCCAGTGGTGCCCAGGCCACGCCTGTGTGGATTGGTGGGGTCGAGGTCTGTGTGGTGCGTGCCGTACTAAAACCACGACAGATCACGACGTCGGAGGTCTGGCCCCTTCAGCAGCTAGAGAGCTCGACGAGGTTTTGAAGCGGCGGTGCTGGTGTCCCTGTAGCCGCTCTCCAGGCCATGTGTTGGATCGTTGATAATGTAGGTGACAGGTATGTTGATCGGGAACCCAGGGAGTGGAGACGCCAGCTATCCATCTGCACCGAGCCTGGCCAGGACAATCCTGGGGCCCAGGATTGGCCTTGGCAGCTTTTCCGTAGGATCTGCGTTCCCCTAGGCGAGCACAAGCGAGACATCCTGAAGCTGCGCGAGGAGGTGAACGGTCTGACGGTGAAGAGCGCCTCGCACGAGGTCGATATCCAGAAGAACAGTGATGCGATGCGGAAGATGGAGAAGCAGCGCAACATGGACGAGCAGAACTGGAAGGCGCAGATGGACGCAGTCCACGATGTGCTGGACACCAAGGTCAACGAGAAGCCCTTCGAGGACCTGAAGCACTGCACCGCCTCCCTGACCAAGGGCGTGGTGAAGTTCGCGCAGGTGCGTAGTTTCGCGGCCCCGCTTCCGTATCGCTCGGTCGGTCCTTTCCGTTCGTGTGCATCCGTGCCCTCGCCTTTCGCTTCGCTCTTCGGCCGGGCCCTCGTCCGGCCCCCCCGTCGTGCTGTGAGGGGGCCGAGGCTGGACGTCAGCCCGCCTCCAAAGAGAGTCCGCGCAGGTGGTCGGGGTCTTCCCCGGCCCTAAATTCGACGACGCCGAGGGCGCGGACGGGGGCGAGGCCGACGTGGAGCTGCTCGGGTGGGAGGAGTGCGCGGAGAACATGTCCTTCCGCGTGGACAAGGCTCAAGAGGGAAAAATAGGCACAGACACACTGATCGCCGGCTTACATACACGACGATGCGCAGACATATAGGAGATGGTGGGGAAGACGAAAACCCAGGAAATGTGTAAACTTTTTTGGGGAATCCTGGGAGCTGTGCTCATTCATTTGTGTGCCCCTGGGCCTCGTGCACAGGCCTGGCGCCAGAGGTGCTCGCAGCGCTTCCGCAACGTCCTCGACATGGTCGCCAAGAAGGCCGACCACAGCGTGCTCCGCCTGCTGCAGATCTCGCAGCAGCACATCGAGTCCCAGCTGGAGCGCGTGAGCCGGCGGCGCGCAGAACGGGGTCCAGGGCGAGGGGGGCGCCCTGATCCCGAGAGAGGGCACTCCTGCCTCTGAAGAAGCCCTCTCGGACGGGGGTGGCCCACCTCCTCCTCCTCCTCCTCCTCCCCCTTGTCCTCCCCCTCCTCTTCTTCTCCTCCCCCTCATCGTCCTCCACCTCCTCCGCCCCTCCCATCCCCCTCCTCCCCCTCCTCCTCCCCCTTCTCTCTCTCTCCCTCCTCCTCCTCCACCTCCCTCCTCCTCCTCCTCCTCCCCCGCCTCCCCCTCCTCCTCCTCCTCCTCCTCCTCCTCCTCCTCCTCCTCCTCCTCCGCCTTCCCCTCCTCATTCCGGGAGGCCCTTCCTCGGAAGGGGCCGACCCTTTCCGCGGGCCGGCCGAAGGCCGCCCCCCTTCGCCCCGCCCCCTGCACTCTCGCCTCGAGGATCCTCGCCTGCACACGCGTAACCCTGATGTGTTGTTTCCCCCGCGCGGCTCTCGTTACAGTGGAGACCCATGGCAAGAAACACCTTGCGTGCCTCCAGGGGGCCCTGGGTTTCTTGGGTTTCGATGCTTCTGGTGATGGAAAGCGCGACGCTCCCGCAACAGAAATCAGTGGACCTCCTGGGGCCTCAGGGTTGGGTTTTTTGTGGAAGGTTTGTTGTGGAAGGGGCCCTGATGTATAGTCAACGCTGGTATCACGGATGAGCTTTTCTTGCTATCAGTGCATCCTTCTCTTGGCCCATCCTTGGTCGCTTTCGTTGGCCGCGCCCCGCTCGAAAAGTGTCGGCATCGCCTTTCAAGGTCAGTTTTGACTGTGCATCGGCTGCGTCGTCCTGAAGGGCCGCGGTGGACAAGCACACGTTTGCGCCAAGGGAGGTCGCAGAGGCAGCCCCCTCGTAAACCACCGCAGTGCAAGCTGGTAGCTGGTGGAAGACCAGCCGCATCTTGAGCAGGCGTTCCATGATGTCTCGGCCGCCGCGTGCCAAACCCGCAGAAACCGCGTTGAACGGTTGAGGCTTGCAGAACATTGGCGTTCGCACACGTCCTGAGGATTCTCGATCGCCGCCAGGTGAAGCACGAGCGCGAGCTGTGGAAGGAGGTGGTCGAGCGCCGCCAGCAGCAGCCGATGCAGCTGGCGCTTGGCGCCAAGGAGACTGTTTTTTTTGCTCCGGCGATCGCATGGGTTATCGGGCCCGCCCTCGAATATGGAGCGAGAGGGGATCAAAGCAATGCAATATCCGTGATGGCTTCGCCCATTGCCGCCTGCCCCCTTTCTTATAGAATGGGGCATGCCAGAGCTAAGTTGGGATGCAAGGGCGCCGTCGTGAAGCAATGTCGGAACTTCACGCGAAGGTTAATATCGTACGTTACGGTTTGCGTTGCAGCACTGAATCACGTTTCTCGAATTCGGACGGTTCGCTTTGTGAATTCGCTGACAGCCGTGATCGCAAGCGATGAGTTTGAGTTGGGATGGAGCGACAATCGTGTTCTTGGGCGGTGGGAAATTTCAAAAGGCGTGAAATTCAAAACCCTGCAAAGACCTCCAGGACATCTAAGCTTTTTTGCTGCTTCAGGCTCTCCTGGCGGGCCTCTTGGAGCCCTCCTGGGCCCTCTTGGGGACCGCTTGGGCCGTTGTAGAAACGAGGAGGAGGCCTCATGGGGGCGCCTCTTGGGGCCTCCTGGGGGCTCTTGTGGGCCTCCTGTGCGCTCCCTCTGAACTTCCTGAGGGCCTCTTGGGGAATTCTTGGTAGCGTCTTGTGGCCTCTACGGTCATCATCGAATGTACGATGTCTCATTGGAATTCAGTTTTTAGACCTTGGGGCCTCCGATTTTTTGGCCCCGCGTTCGATTTTAAGTGTTCCTTGTCCTGGGGCTGACTTGCGCTGGGAAGTTCAGGGCGCTCAGGGCCGTTTGGCCCGCCTGGCGCCTTCATAGGTTGTCATGCAGGCCTTTCTCTGCGCCGTCTCGAGCGCTTTCGGCTGTATTGAGGCCTCTTGGGAGTGTCATGGGCAAGGCCTAGAGGTTGACACCAACACCAAGATCGGCGGCGTGCCTCCACAGAGGGAAGAAGATCTGGTCTCGGTGATGTGGCAACATTCTGGCTTCCAAGGTGGCCGAAATATCACCACCAACACCGAAATCTAGGATCAGATTCCCTCTGTGGAGGCAACCTCCTGTGTTGATGTTGGTCCCAATTTCCAGGCCTCCAAATCTTGGGATACTGTGGGCCCTTTGGCTGTCTTGGCCTTGATGGCCTCGAGGATGCGAACATTCTGCACTGTAGATGGGCTTATGGCCTCGAAGACGCGAACGTTGAGTAAGTTTTGAACGATTGTGGCTGCGATGGCGCAACTATCGCGTAAGTTACCAGGGATCGTGAGTGGTCGTGGCTTCGGCGACACAAATATTGAATACTAGGGTTGATGGCCTCGAGGGCTCGCATATGGTACATATTACAAACAGGAGGATGGTTTCCATGACCCAATAATGGTGAATGTAAAAGAGATCGTGGCCTCCGGGCCGGGGGCCGTGACATCGGGCACACACATATTGTATATTTTATTAGTGATCGTGGCCTCGGTGACGCGAACGTTGAGTAAGTTGCAAAGGTTGATGGCCTCGAGGACGCGATTCTATTGTAATTTACGATGGCGCAATTTACGTGGGATCGTGGCCTCGGGGATGCGGATCGTGGCATCGGTGGGCGCGAGTGTTATCGGCGCCACCCCAACACGCTAATACTATGTGAGCGCCGCTCTCAAAGGGGCGACGCGTGCGCGGGCCGAGAAATCTTGTAGTATGAGCTCCTCGGCGGGAGTGTTCTAGCCTGCCGCTCGGGAAACGAGCTGCTACAAGGTGGGTGTACTATACGTTCGGATCGGGCGCACGCCTCCGAGGAGGACACGTAGAGCTAGCATGTCGCTGTGCGTCCCGTATTACGTAGCGTACGAAGGGCCGTGGCCTCGGGGACGCAACTATTGCTGGATTTTGCGAGGGCTTATGGTCTCGGGGGCGCGAATCTCAAGTTTCTCACGTGTCCCAGCCGCACCCCTAGAAATTCCGAGAATCCCAGGGGGGCGTGGTAAATTCGACGATTCGATTTGCCCCCGCCCACCCCACCCACCCCACGCCCCACACCCCACCCACCCTCCCTCCCCTCGCGCGGACTTCAACAATCTACAGTAGGAGATAGAAAGTAGGACTGCAACGTGGGATATTTGAAACTAGACCTGGAGC
>CAUYUJ010015227.1:754877-794877 GCA_963575745.1 Prorocentrum cordatum
CCACAGGCATCTTGGCGCGCTGTGTATTTTTGGCGCGATGCGGCGAGCCCGCTCCCTTTGGGCGCGCCCGCTTTGGAGGCGTGGGCGTCCCATCCATTAGGAAGTGACGCGGCGAGCCCGCTCCTTTCCGCGGGGCTCTCGGCCTGTTTGTTTCCTTGGGAGGCCCCCTTGGGGGCTTGTTGTCGCCTTTCTCGTGCTCCATTGGCGCGCTTCTGGGTGGTTTCGTTTTGCCGCGGGGGCCCATGGGGCGAGCGCGGGCCCTTGCGGGTCAATTCGTGGCCTGGTTGGGGCTTTCATGAGGCGTTGTCGATTCATGTTGGCGATCGCGTGCGCCCTGCGGGACGGTCGGAAACCTGAACAGGCGACGTCCGCAAAATCGTTCCAACGCCTGTGGATCAGCAGCGGTTCCGGCATATATCCACCATGTACAAGTTGGAAGCGAGGAGGAACACGTGAACGAGGTTGAGGAGGGCGAAGGGGAGGAAGAGGATGAGAAGGCGTCTCGGGTGTTTCGGGGTAGTTTTTTTGGGCTGTCTGGGGGCCCTCGAAGGTCGGAGTTGAAACTTGCGGTTTGTTTCAGCACACGCGCGTTATTATTTTCCAGGAAAAAGACTCGGACCCAGATTCTCTTTTCGTGCGTTTACCCATGGTTCTGACGGCTGCAGGGCCGCCGACATTAGTTTGCGATAAATAGCGAGGTCGCGTAAACCCGGCGAATTGGAATCCGGAGGATGCCCGAGCGTTTTTTAAACAAACAAATTTCGTTGAGGACGTCTCCAGCGAAACGCGCGTTCTGCGTCACCGATGGTCGTCACCCAGAGGCCAGAATTCAGAGCATCTCTCAAGTGAAATGCGTGTTTGCACGTGTCCAGGTCTTGAGGATGTCTCGAGCGAAACGCTCGGTTTCACGCCGCCCGGTTGCCCAGACAGATGCGTCGCAGGAGGACTTGTTGAGAATATGTCGAACCAGATGCTGCTGGTCATGTGTCCAGGTCGCCCAGGCGGATGTCCAGCGTGCGAATGTGTCGAGGAAGTCTCGATCGATGCGTTTGTTCGCACGTGTCCAGGCTGCCCAGGCGGATGTTTAGCATGAGGGTGTGCTGAGAACGTTTTGAGCGAAACGCGTGTTTTCACGTGTCCAGGTCGCCCAGGCAGTGCAGCCTTCGGCACGGTACATCCATTTCGATACCCTTCGCATTGCAGCCTGGCACGTTGCTTGGCACGTTCCGCGGACCATCTGGTAGCGAGTCGCGATGGCGTCGACAATGGTGACGGTTCGGGTTTTTGCGACACTGGTGATGCTGCGGTGCTGGCTATGATGATGGCGATAAAGACGTTGATTGTGATGATGGTGGCGATGACGATGGTGATGACGATGACAATGACGATGGCGATGCGGATGGGAATGGGGATAATACGTATGCATATGATGATGATAACGTGGGTGCTGTTGGGGGTGATGATTTGTGGACTGCTGCGAGTATGGTGGTGATGGTGGGGCGCAAACATTCGGCGGGGCGTCCGACGGAAGCGGGAAGTGGATAGCTCTTTGCGACGGAAGTCGCGCGTGCGTGCGTGAGAGAATCGTTCAAACGTGCACGGGGAAAGGGAGGATAATGTTGAGGTGGATGGGGAGAAGGGGAGAGGAAAACAAAACGCCTGTCGCGCGCGAGGCTCAAACCTTGAGCGGTTACAGCTTGCCCCCCCCCTGTGCGCCGCCTAACGGGTGCGCCGCTGGGCGGGGGGGAGGCGGCCGAGCCACGGCGGAAGGGGAGGTGCGTGTGACGAGACCCAAGCCCGTCCGCGGGGGTAGGGTCGCACGCGCGGTGCCTCCGTGGAAGCTTGGGATGGCGTTCCGTGTGGTGGGCGCGGTGCTTCCTGCCGTGTCAAAAGCGACGGTGCCTCTTGCCGATCCAGGAGCGACGGTGCCTCCTGCCGATTCAGGAGCAGGAACCCAGCTGCCGCTGCGATCGGTGTTTCCTGCCACCTCAGAAGTGGCTATGGCTCTTGCGCTCTCATCAACGGCTGTGCACAATCTTTCCGAACGCCCGTGTCGCAGAGGAACCACCCCTCGCGTCCAGAGCTCAGCATGGGGAACAGTGCGACATTCGTGTGTTGGCACGGCTTGGCGGCGGCAGTACCAACATCACTCCAGCCGTAATCGCCTGAGCCAGTGTGGTGCGGGTTTCTCATATCGCCGCCTCACTGGGCTCCGTTGTCGAGGTGTTTGCTGCGTTGTTCGTTGCTTCTCTCGCGTTCGGTTTTGCCGCGGCTATCATAATCGTTTTGCGTATGAGAGTTGTTGCGATGGTAACAGCGATGGATGCTGTCGCGGTGGCGCTACTGGTCCCTGCCCTGGGTACTGCTGTGCTTATGCTGCTGATCGCCACTGTGGCGTCGGCTGCTCCAGTCGTGGCGGGGGTGGCCTCCATCGTCGTGTCCGTGGTCGCGCTTGTGGCTGCTCGAACCGAGTTTATGGCATTGCCTGTCACTGGCGCTGCGTTTGCGATGGCTGGCGGGGTCGCCGTCTTGGCGGCGGTGCAGACGTTTGCGCGGGTCGGCTCGCGGCATCGTTGCCCTGTTCAGCTGGCGGAGCCTTCGGCAGCTCGCCGCAGAGAACGGCCTAGCAGTTCTGCGGGCGGAGGTTTCCCGGGGAATGCCGTTCGCGCGCGAGCTGCAGTCGGAGCGACGCGGGGGCGCCGCTGCAGCGGGCGCGCGGAAGGCGAACGTCTCCGTCCAGGCGGCAATGCGATAAGGGGCAAGCGCGCGCCGAGCCCTCGCGCGTGCCCGGCAAGGAAGCGCACGGCGCACGCGGACGTTTCCAATTTGTTTGAGGTTCTGCGCGCCGCGCTGTTCGTGGGGTTGCCTTGCTGCGATTGGCCTCGCGCGTGTCTGGTAGAGCAGCGCGACGCCCCGGGCTCGCGCGTGCCCCGCGCGCGCGGCGCTCCCCAGGAGTCGGCGTCAACCGGGAAGCGCAGCGAGGGTGGACATCGGCATGGCCGCTACCCGGGGGCAGAGCGGACGACCGCCGACATGTTTCAGTGAACGGAAGCGCGAGTGGTGAACCCGCCGGGTTCTTGAAGTTCCGCGTCGCGGTCGCGCGGGGCGCGCGCGCGTCGATGCCGATGCCGACGCTGTGGCGTTCTTGGCGGCGGAAGAACCTACGTTGGATTTCTGGGAGAATAAATGCTTCCAGGTGGCAGTCGCGAGCGCGCGGCGCGGTTGGCGGCGGCGCCAGGCTCGGCGCTGCTTCGCACGAGACTGCGCGAACCATGCGTTGTCGGGACATGGTGGGCCAGATCCAGTCCCGAGGCAAAACGCCGACGCCGTCATTGCGCGGTTGCCAAAGCAAGAACCATTCGTTTGGGTGTTTGCGGCGGAAGAGCCCAGTGACCTCGTGGGACAGGCGCCGCGAAGCAGGCGGCCGCTTGGGGGCGCCTCTGGACTCCTGCGTGGGGGCGGTCGTTTGGTTAGCACGAGGGCATGTGGTTCGGCTGGCCCGAGGATGGAAAGCTGTGCGCGGCGCAGACGGCGAGCCCGAGCAGGCCCCGCGGTTGCGCTCCGCCGTAGGCCATGGCGCCGTGGGCGAGCCACGCAAGCGCGAGGCGGTGCAGGGATCTAGCGCGTCGGCGCGCTGGGAGGGTCGCGGGGGGAAAGCGCGCGGCAACCCTGTGGGCGCGACGTCGCTTGTGGCCCCCCGCGGGTGGAATGCGCGCGCCGAGCCGGCGTCCGAGGGCGCGGTCGGCGCAATGACCCCCGACGGAAGCACGATGTCGGAGCTCTCGCTTCCGCGGCCGTCGGGGGTGGATCTCGGGGAGATGTTACGTGGGAAGCTAGCGGGGGACATTTGCTCAGGGGGCGCGTGGAAGTGCGATTGACTGCGCGTCGAGGGCCCCCCGAACATAGCAAACGCGTGTTTTGCGAACGCCGTCGCCCAGGTCCCCCGGCGGTTGGGGCACGTTCGCGCGGTCGGGGGCGCGGTGCGCTGTCTGTGCTCTTGCAGAGCAGGCGTCTCTGATGAGCGCGACCGTCGGCGAGCTGCCGGTCATCGCGCGGGGGCGGGTGCCTGCAGTGACGGCGACAAGACGCGGTCTGTTTCAACGCGGACGCGTCAACGATTTCCGCGGCACACACCAGTGCGATGCGAGCGAGCTGTGGAGCGCGATGGCGGAAGCAATATGTCGAGCTGAGTCGGCGGCGCTGAGAAGCTCGGGGGCGCGACCGCCTCGGGGCTCGTTCGCAGACGAGCGCGCGCTGTGCTGCGCAGTTTGGCAAACGTGGCTTTGCGCGGGAGGCGGTTGGGTCTCCGACTTGCATGGGCGGGAGCGGTTCATGAGGCTGCAGTTGTGGGGGCACGTGCGAGACGCTGTGCCGCTGCGCCTTGGCGCATTGGCACAGGTGCGCACATGCGCGGCGCAGTATGGTTTGCCCTGCCCGCGCCAGTCAGCATTGTGGGAGGGCGAGGTGTGGCGCAGTTGCCAGGGGCCGTCGCAGGTTCACGACGTCCCAGCAGCATCGCCACCGGTGATTCTCACATTGGTGTTGAGCAGCAAGATGGCCGAGGGGATGGACCGAGTGAATAATGCTCGCGCGAGAGTGCCCCACGAAATGGCGTGGCCTGGTAATGAAAGCATCTGGTACCGGCGCCAGGGCGCAATCTGTCATTTGAACGATCGGAGCCACTATGTCGCGAATTTTGATTGCCCCAGAGTGGGCGTTGTTAGATTCGACGACGACATGGTTGTGCGCGTGGGCTTCCAGGCGCTCGCGGGATGCGCAAAGAGCCAAATGGACGTGGCCCTTGTGCATTTGGCACGCGAGGCGGTCAGCGCGGCGGCGGTTGCAGCTGGCTCGGGCGCTTCGGCGTCGGCCGATGGCTCCGCGCGCGACGACGCGGGCGCGTCAGTAGAGCGGGCGGGCGCTAGCGGGCGCAGCGAGCGCCAGGGCGGCGACGGCGCGAGTGGGGCGCCCGCCTGTACCGCGTCGCGGCAGGGCGATCGCGGCGCCGCCCATGGAGCAGGTCGAGAGCGTGGTGAGATCGCTTCGGAGGAGCTGGCGGGAGCGAGCGCGTCGGGGTCGCCGAGCGGGGGGGGCGCGCCCCGCGGGGCAGCGGCCGCGAGCGCGTCGGGCCAGGGCAGCGGCGACGCGCGCGGGCGGGGGTCGAGCGCGGGCATGGGAGCGAAGCGCCGAACAGAGAGTGGCGGCGCAGATGACTGCGCGGTCTGCGGACCAGATGGCACCGAAGAGCGCGCGAGCAGCAGGCGCGTCATGGACGGCGTCGTCACTCGGGGGGTAGAGCGCCGGTCCTGCACATTCTTCCAGGCGATCTCCTTGCAGCAGTTCGCGCCGTCCGAGATCGCGACTTTCGCGCGCTGGCCTTTCCGCGGGGCGTGCGGGAGGTGCGCGAGTCGCGGTCCGCGCCGGAGATTCAGTTTGCCCCCCCCGAGTTAGTCGCGCACTTCCGTCAAGTTTGGGATGACGATTGTGCGATGGGACGGATTTTCTCCGAGAGATGGGCGCGCGCGCGGTCCGGGTGGGGGCGCGCCCAGGACGACCTTCGGCAGGTGTCTGGGGGGGTGGACCAGCGCCGCGCCTTGGAAGAGCGCGCCGCGAAATTCATCGACTTTGTGATGGACGCTGTTACCTAACAGCTTGTTCTGATAGGTTTCTAGCGGTGTCAAAAGAGAGCAGCAGATGACTCAGGGGGGTCTGGGCGGGTGCCGGACAGGGTGCCGCAGAAGTCGTTTTAAGCCAACAGTCACACACTTCGTGCTCTTCGACCTCCCAGAACTCCATTCCCGGGGCACATTCTGAATGCCCGGAGCCAACTGTAGGCCACTTCGTGCTCTTCGACTTCCCAGAACTCCATTCCCGGGCCACATTTTGAATGCCCGGAGCCAACTGTAGGCCACTTCGTGGTCTTCGAGTCCCCAGAACTCCATTCCCGGGCCACATTTTGAATGCCCGGAGCCAACTGTAGGCCACTTCGTGCTCTTCGAGTTCCCAGAACTCCATTCCCGGGCCACATTTTGAATGCCCGGAGCCAACTGTAGGCCACTTCGTGCTCTTCGAGTTCCCAGAACTCCATTCCCGGGCCACATTTTGAATGCCCGTAGCCAACTGTAGGCAACTTCGTGCTCTTCGACTTCCCAGAACTCCCATTCCTGGGCCACATTTTCAGCAGGGGCAAGAGCACGACGAGGAGGAGGACGAGCAAGACCAGGAGGACGAGGACGAGCAGGAGCAGGACGAGGAGCAGGAGGAGCAGGAGAAGAAGGACGAGCAGGAGGAGGAGGAGGACGAGCAGGAGGAGGAGGACGACCAGGAGGAGGAGGACGACCAGGAAGAGGAGGAGGAGGAGGAGGAGGGGAGGGGGAGGACTACCAGGAGGAGGAGGAGGAGGAGGAGGAGGAGGAAGAGGAGGAGGAGGACGAGGAGGAGGAGGAGGAGGAGGACGAGGAGGAGGAGGGGGGGGGAGAGCACCAGGAGGAGGAGAACGAGGACCACCAGGAGGAGGAGGAGGAGGGAGGAGGAGGAGGAGGAGGAGGAGGAGGAGGAGGAGAGAACACCAGGAGGAGGAGGACGAGCAAGACGAGGAGGACGAGAACGAGGACGACCAGGAAGAGGAGGAGGAGGAGGAGGAGGGGAGGGGGAGGACTACCAGGAGGAGGAGGAGGAGGAGGAGAGGAGGAGGAGGAAGAGGAGGAGGAGGACGAGGAGGAGGAGGAGGAGGACGAGGAGGAGGAGGGGGGGGGAGAGCACCAGGAGGAGGAGAACGAGGACCACCAGGAGGAGGAGGAGGAGGAGGAGGAGGAGGAGGAGGAGGAGGAGGAGGAGGAGGAGGAGGAGGAGAGAGCACCAGGAGGAGGAGGACGAGCAAGACGAGGAGGACGAGAACGAGGACGAGCAGGAGGAAGAGGAGGAGGAGGAGGAGGAAGGAGGAGGAGGAGCAGGAGAAAGAGGAGGAGGAGGAGGAGGAGGAGCAGGAGAAAGAGGACGAGCAGGAGGAGCACGAGGACGAGCAGGAGGAGGAGGAGGAGGAGGACGAGCAGGAGGGGAGGGCGGCCGGCTGCCCCGGCCGGCTGCCCCGGCCGGCTGCCCCGACCGGCCGCGCTTGCGCCCGGCCGCGGAGCGCGGTCAAGGGAAGGGGGCGGGGGCGGGCGGTCAAGGTTGTTACCCCCTCCTCGCTCGTTCCACTGCCTGCTCGCAGCAGTGGCACCAGCACATGCACAAGAGATTCCTGCATGAACTGTTGTACTTGCATATCTGATGGCCTTCGGCAGAGCTCAGTCCAACCACGCGGCACACAACCTCGGCCCGCGCGGCAGGACAATGCATTCCTCCAATGGGCTGCTCATGTCGGACTCCATGCGGACCGCCAGGCTGCGCTTGACGCCACAGACGCAGAAAAAGCTGGACCGCCTCACAGGCACACTTGGCGTCGACGTGATCGATGAGCTGGGTGCTGTGCCGGGGCCTTTGCTGCATGCCGATGCACTGCGCACGACCTACGGCAGGGCGTTGCGCTGCGACCTCGACCCCGCGAAGTACATGCGGCCGCAAGAGACGCGGGGGCGCATGGCCGTGAAGATCTTGCGCGGGGACTTCTACCAGTTGCCGCCGGTCCCCGCCAGCGCCTCCCTGCTGGCGCCTCACACGGGCCAGTCCTACGAACACCAACAGGGTAGGAAGTTGCTCGCCGACTTCGAGTACGTCATCGATTTCGTGCAGATGCAGCGCTTTACAGACCCGTTGCAACTCGAGGTTCTCCACGCCATGAGAACTCCAGGCGGAAAAAAGATCTCTGACGAGAGCTGGCAGGCGATCGTCAAAACAGAGGTCGTTAACCCTAGCGGTGCTGGTCAGCCTGCTGCCAGCAGCAGCGAAGCCGCTCAGCCACCTCAATGGGGCCCTCGGTTGCGTGCAGGACGAGGCTGGTACGAGTCGGCCTATGAGTGGCGCATCGTCTCTTACGCCATGCATGCACAGGCCAAGCTTGATGCGCACGATGCTGGCCAGCTGCTCTTTTAGGTCCCAGCAATCGACAGACCAGCTGCGCGCCTCGCGAAGCCTGATTTCGACGAGATGCGCGCGGAGCCCAACATCGGCGCTACCGCAAAAATGCCGGGGCTGCTGCCGCTCTTCGCTGGCATGGAGGTCATCCTGACAGAATCCGTCTTGCCGCCGAAGTATGTCCGTGGCGCGCCAGGCAAAGTGGTAGGCATAGAGCTGCACGCTCTGGAGCCTCCGGTGGAGGGCCGCCCGTCCATTGTCTCGGACGGTGCGGTCGTACTCTACTACATGCCAAAGGCCGTCTATGTCAAGATCGATGACAGCGATGAACTTTTCTTGAAGGCCGCGCCGGTGACAGCTGGCAGTGCTTCTCAGCCTGCCGGCCCCGACCTGCGCGGAGTGCTCGCGATCACCCCGCAGGCGCGCCCCTGGAAGTTCAAAGCGAAGACAGGTGGCCCGGCCATCGCGGTGTCCAGGGCGCAGTTGACCGTGCTGCCCAAGAAGCAGGGGGCTCTGCATGGCGTCCAGGGCAAGACGACGGACCCAGGCTTCATCGTGCACTGGACGTTTCCGCCAGGACTCAAGAAGGAGTCCATTTGGCTTGCCTACTACGTCAGCCTGTCGCGCCCCAGAAGCTTCAACCAACTCTTGAGCCACGGCTTGCCTGACCGGAGCATCATCGAATCCGGCCCCCCGGAACAGATCGCCAAGGCCTTTGCCGAGCTCTTCACGGACAAGATTGCCGCGACGAAGATCGCTTGCGCGAAGGCCCGACAGCAACTGGGATGGCCTGCGCGAGCTTGAGGAGCCATGAGATGCAGCTTGCGTTGTGGCGGTGCTGTTCAGTCTGTCCGTCTGCATTCGCGTGGTGCTTCTCAGCCCGCATGCGCGTGGTGCTGCTCAGCCTGCGCTCGTGCGCAGCTGTGCGCGGTGAGCCTGCGCGTGTCGTGCAATGCTTTTCAGCCTGCGCGTGTCTGCAATGCTTTTCAGCCTGCACGCTTTGCAGCTTCTCCGCTTCGCACGCCGCTCCTCAGCGCGGTCCTCTGAAAAAAGGACAGTCATCATCTCATCGTCGCACTCATCATCGCACTCATCATCATCATTCATTGCCAGCGTCGATAGCAGTGTCTCGTTTTTACACGACTCCCACAATTGATAGCAGTGTCTCGTTTTGACACACTTCCAGCGTTGATAGCAGTGTCTCCTTTTTACACGAATCCCTGTATTCACAGCAAAGTTTCGTTTTGACACACTGCGAGCGTTGATAGCAGTGTCTCCTTTTTTTATACGACTGCCACTATTGATAGCAGTGTCTCGTTTTGACTCACTTCCAGCGTTGATAGCAGTGTCTCCTTTTTACACGACTCCCAAAATTCACTGCAAAGTTTTGTTTTGACACACTGCCAGCGTTGATAGCAGTGTCTCCTTTTTCACACGCCTCCCAGAATTCATAGCAAAGTTTTGTGTTGACACACTTCCAGCGTTGATAGCAGTGTCTCGTTTGTGCACGACTTCCATTATTGATAGCAGTGTCTCGTTTTGACTCACTTCCAGCGTTGATAGCAGTGTCTCCTTTTCACACGACTCCCAAAATTCATAGCAGAGTTTCGTTTGGAAACATTTCCAGCGTTGATAGCAGCGTCTCCTTCTTACACGACTCTCCCCATTCATAGCAGTGACTCGTTTTGACACACTCCCAGCGTTGATAGCAGTGTATCCTTTTTACGCGACTCCCAATATTCATAGCAAAGTTTCGTTTTCACACACTTCCAGCGTTGATAGCAGGGTCTCGTTTTTTACACGACTCTCACTAGTGATAGAAAAGTTTCGTTTTGACACACTTCCAGCGTTGATAGCAGCGTCTCCTTTTTAGACGAATCCGAATATTGATAGCAAAGTTTTGTGTTGACACACTTCCAGCGTTGATAGCAGTGTCTCGTTTGTGCACGACTTCCATTATTGATAGCAGTGTTTCGTTTTGACACACTTCCAGCGTTGATAGCAGTGTCTCCTTTTTACACGACTCCCAAAATTGATAGCAAAGTTTTGTTTGACACACTGCCAGCGTTGATAGCAGTGTCTCGCTTGATAGCTGTTATTGCAGCTACTGCCAATGACAGGGTGCCGCAGCAGTCGTTTCAAGCCAACAGTCACACACTTCGTGCTCTTCGACCTCCCAGAACTTCATTCCCGGGCCACATTCTGAATGCCCGGAGCCAACTGTAGGCCACTTCGTGCTCTTCGACTTCCCAGAACTCCATTCCCGGGCCACATTTTGAATGCCCGGAGCCAACTGTATCGGGAGCCTCGAGACGGGGGTCAGTGCAAACGGGGGTCAGCCAGGGCGCCGGATCCTGCAGGATCCTGCGAAGGCCCCCTCTGGCTGACCCGGGTTGGGGAGCCGCTCGTGGCCGCGAGGCGGCCGCGCGTATTGGCTGACCCGGGTTTGCGAGGACCTGCGTTGCAGTTTTTTTTTCCTGCATTGCAGTTTTTGGTTTCCTGCTGACCCGGGTCTGGATTGACCCGGGTCAAAGGATCCCCGACTGTAGGCCACTTCGTGGTCTTCGAGTCCCCAGAACTCCACTCCCGGGCCACATTTTGAATGCCCGGAGCCAACTGTAGGCCATTTCGTGCTCTTCGAGTTCCCAGAACTCCATTCCCTGACCGCGCAAGAAAACCACCGCAACCGGAAGTTATGGATGTTTTTTTAACATGATGTTTTGTTGGTTGTTCTGTTGTCGCGGTTACTGCTGGCACGTGCTTCGATTTCATATATATCGCGTTCTCGTGGGGTTGCTTCATTGCCACTTGCAGAGCGTCTCCCGCAGACCTTCCCTTCGACGTGCTGGCGCGAGACCGAGTGGCGTGCCTGCGCGGCGCGGCCTGTTTAACACGACGCGCGCGCGCGCAGTTCAGAGGAGTTTACATTCGTAGCCGCCTGATTGTTGCGGCACCGCGCCATATTTGTTTACGCGGCGCGTAACGTTCTTTTCGGATGCCATTTGCGCGTGTTTTGCATGGGCGGATCGCCTTGGCGCAGCGATGCTTCGCGCGGCGTGGTTCGGCCGCTTTTGCGCGATGATGCGCCCGTGTGCGCGTGTGTTGTCAGAGCGGCTCTGCGTGACGGCGTGTCCAGTAGCGATTACCATGCCGTTAAGTTTGTTCCTCGTGGGCACGCGGGCCCCCCGCCCCTTTTCCCTTCTTCGCGGCACGCCAAATTGTTGGAGTGTCTATAAGTTTTGTTTCGTTGGGCGCTTGCGCATGTGATTTTTTGTGAGCATTGTTCATTTGTTGTCCACCTTTCGCGCGACCTCTTCTGGTTGCTTTCCCCCTCGTCCACTCGCATTATGTTTTGATGGTGTTTTATTGCGCACGTCTCAAGGTGGAGGGCCCGGTCCGCTCGTGGAGGGCGCGACATTGTTGACAAATCATACGCGTCGCGCGGTTGTGGTAGAAACCACGGCGCGTGCGTCATGCCGATCTGTTCGCGGCAAGTCCCGCGCACCGCGACCGCGCAGCACTCGGCGTGGCGAGTCTTCGAGCACCGCCACGAAAGCCATAACGCGCGACATGTCGTCGCCCATAGCCTTGCAAGGGCCGCAACATGTGACGCGCTCTTCCGCGCCGCTTCGGGGCGCACTCCTTCGTCTACGTCGTCGCCCTCCCCCTTCCCACGTCCCCCATGTTGTCACCCTCCCTTCTTCCATTTCGTTCTCCTTGTCTCATTATTGCGTCTCCTGGGGTTCTCACGTGGCACACATGGACAACATGTGGTATGTCATGGGTTACTGTCGGGTTGTCATGGGGGCCTCCTGGGACACTCTTGAGTCGTATATGGGGTTACCTGGGACATTAGGGGCCCTCTTGGGCCGTCGTGAGTTGCCTGGGGGGTATCTTGGTGCCGTCTTGGGCCGCGTTCGCCTCCATGCTGGTTTTCTTGCTTTGCCTGGGTTGGGTCTTCAGTTGCCCCCAACCCCGCTAGGTCTGGTACCAGACCTCCCTTCCACCTCCAACAGGTCTGGTGGGATGCCCCCCTTCCACGTCGACCAGACCTCCCAGCGGGCCCTCCTCCGGCGAGGTGGAGGGGGCCTCCACCAGACTTCCTCTGGTTCTCCTGGAGACCTCCCCCTGATCCCCCCGAGGGCTTGGGGAGGCCTTCCGGAGGCTTCCCTTGGTTTCCACAAGGTGTGGCGAGAGGCTTCCCACGGCCCCTGGGAGCACCAGGCGAGGCCTCCCCCAGGCTTCCGGGACGACCAGGGGAGGCTTCCCCTGGTTCACCTGGAAGCCTCCGATGAGAGTTCCCGCAAGGGGGAGGTCTCTTGTGGGAGGCTTGCGAGAGGACCAGGGGAAGCTTCCAGGAGACCTCACCTGGTCCTCCACCAAGTTTCCCCCCAGCGGCCCGGGAGGACCAGGGGAGGTTTCCAGGGGGCCTCCCCTGGTCTCCCCGGAAGTTTCCCCTTGGAGGGAACCGTGCCAGATTTCGAGGTCTGGGGGAGGCTCCCGGACCCTGGTCCGCGGGGAGGATTCCCAGCAGGCTTGCAAGGACCAGAAAAAACTTCTGGGAAACCTCCCAGCCCCCTTCTGGAAGTTTGCGGGAGGCCCCCAAGAGGACCAGGGGAGGTCCCCCGGCGGTCTCCCCCCAGATTCCAGGAGGTCGTCAGGACACCGCTAGGAGGCTTACTCTTCGGGGCCCTGAGGCCTGTGGATCACCTTATGCAGTGCAGCTACGGTGGCGACGGCAGCAGAGTCGCGCTCAGCCTCGGCGAAACATTTGCCGCGCGTTTCCAAGCTGGGTGGCTGGTTGGGGGCCTCCGACGGCCACGCCGGGACGTTTGAACTTTGGGTCTTTCCGCTCCAAGAAAACATGGTGGACGTAAGGAAACTTTTGGTTCCTTAATAAATGCCCCCCTGGGGGCCTCGATGGTCCCAAAGTGCGAGATATCTGTCGATCCACCAAATTTAATAAGGAATTCCCGGGGTCCCAAGTAAGGTCCTTACTTGGGTGCCTGGCGGTCCCAGAATTCAGGGCCTTACTTGGGTCCTCGGCGGTCACAGGTCCCACAGGTTCCACAGGTCCCACGTGTCCCAGATGTCCAACAGGTCCCATAGGTCCCACGGGTCCCGCAGGTCTCGAAGGTCTCGCCGGTCCCGCAGGTCCCGCAGGTCCCGCAGGTCCCACAGGCCGCACAGGTGCCACCGGTGCCACAGGGCCTGGAGGTCCCGCAGGTCCTGCAGGTCCCACAGGTCCCACAGGTCCCTCAGGCCCAACATATCCCACCGGTCCCAAGGTCTTGCAGGTGTCACAGGTCCCGCAGGTCCCACATGTCCCACAGGTCCTACAGGTCTTACAGGTCCCACAGGACCCACAAGTCGCAAAGAAGGTGCCAAAGGTCCCACAGGTCTCGCAGGTCCTACAGGTCCCACGCGTCCCACAGGTCCCAAGGGTCCCACAGGCCTCGCGGGACCCACAGGTCCCACAGGCCCCACAGGTCCCACATGTTTCACATGTCCCATAGGTTCCGCAGGTTCCGCAGGTCCCGCGTGTCGCGCAGGTCTCGCAGGTCCTGCAGGCCCCGCAGGCCCCGCAGGTCCCGCAGGTCCCACTGGGTCCCACAGGTCCCACAGGTCCTACAGGTCCCACAAACCCCACAGGTCCCGCAGGCCCCACAGGATCCACAGGGTCCGTATTTCCCACAGGTCTCGCAGGTCGCGCAGGACCCGCCAGTCCCGCATACTCCATAGGCCCCGCAGGCCCCGCAGGTCCCGCACGTCCCACAGGTTCCGCAGGCCCCACGGGTCTTACAGGTTTTAAATGTCTCGCAGGTCCCGCATGTCCCGCAAATCCCACAGGTCCCGGAGGTCCCAGAGGACCCATAGGTCCAACAGGTCCCACAGGACCCGCAGGTCCCGCAGGTCCGCAGGTGCCACAGGTCCCACAGGTATGAATGACCCCACAGGTTTCACAGGTTCTCGCAGGTCCACCGGTCGCACATGTCCCGCAGGTCCCGCAGCTCTCACAGGTCCCACAGGTTCCGCAGGTCTCCCAGGTCCCTCAGGTCCCACAGGTCCCACAGGCCCCCCGGGTCCCACAGGTCCCGCAGGTCCGACAGGTCCCGCCGCCAGCACAGGTCCCACGAGTCCCACAAGTCCCGCAGGTCGCGCAGGTCCCACAAAACCCGCAGGCCCAGCATATCCCACATGTCCCACAAGTCCCACATGCCCCACATGTCCCACAGGTCCTACAAGTCCCGCAAGCCCCGCAGGCCTCGTAGGTCTGGCAAGTCCCGCAGGCCCCGCAAGTCCCAGTCCCCCCAGGTCCCACATGCCCCGAAGGCCCCACAGGTCCCACAGGCCCGATAGGGCTTACAGGTCCTACAAGGGCCACGGGGTCCGCAGGTCCCGCAGGTTCCGCAGGACCCGCAGGTCCCACAGGTTTCGCAGGTCGCGCAGGTCCCGCATGTCCCACACGTCCCACAGGCGACGCATGCCCCACAGGCCCCTCAGGCCCTACAGGTCCCACAGGCCCCACAGGTCCACCCAGCCCCTCCGGTCCCACAGGTCCCACAGGTCCCACATGTCGCGCCGGTCCCGCAGGCCCCGCAAGTTCCGCAGGTCCCACGGGGCCTACAGGTGCCACAGGCGCCACAGGTCCCACTGGTATCGCAGGTCCTGCAGGTCCCACAGGTCCTACGAGTCCCTCAGGTCCTACAGGTCCGACAGGTCAGGCAGGTGTCGCAGGTGGCGCAAGCCCCGCAGGTCCCACAGGTCCCACAGGTCTCGCAGGGACGACAAGTTTTGCAATTTCGAAGGCCCCACAGGTCCCACCAGGCCCACGCGTCCCACAGGTCCCAAGGGTCCCACAGGTCTCGCAGGTCCCTCAGGTCCCACAGCTACCGCAGCCCGCACAGCTCCCACAAGTTCCACAGGGCTCTCGCTCCCAACATTTCTCCCAATTCCGGCAGGTTCCACAGGTCCCGCAGGTCCCACAGGTCACCTTTGGTGTTATTTAGATGGTTCCTGTGGTGATGTTTGCAAGGCGAAGGCGCGTGTAATTGCATGCGCTGCGCGCAGTGCAGAGTGAACCGTGAGTGCAAGTGCGAAACGCTGCCATGTAAATTTGGGATTGCGCCCGTCCTGGAATATTTTTGTGAACTTGCGGTTGCGGTGGTTTCCATCGTGGTCATTCCCGGGCCACATTTTGAATGCCCGGAGCCAGCTGTAGGCCACTTCGTGCTCTTCGAGTTCCCAGAACTCCATTCCCGGGCCACATTTTGAATGCCCGTAGCCAACTGTAGGCAACTTCGTGCTCTTCGACTTCCCAGAACTCCTATTCCTGGGCCACATTTTCAGCAGGGGCAAGAGCACGACGAGGAGGAGGACGAGCAAGACCAGGAGGACCTGGACGAGCAGGAGCAGGACGAGGAACAGGAGGAGCAGGAGAAGAAGGACGAGCAGGAGGAGGAGGAGGACGAGCAGGAGGAGGAGGACGACCAGGAGGAGGAGGACGACCAGGAAGAGGAGGAGGTAGGGAAAAAAGGGAGGAAGGAGGAGGAGGGAGGGTAGGACAACCAGGAGGAGGAGAGGAGGAGGAGGAGGAGGAGGAGGAGGAGTAGAGGAGGAGGAGGAGGAGGAGTGAAGAGGAGGAGAGGAAGGGAGGATGAG
This sequence comes from Prorocentrum cordatum, assembly GCA_963575745.1. NCBI lineage: Eukaryota > Dinophyceae > Prorocentrales > Prorocentraceae > Prorocentrum > Prorocentrum cordatum. The sequence goes on from CAUYUJ010015227.1 coordinate 770,553, forward strand.
GAGGAGGAGGAGGAGGACGAACGAGGAGGAGGATAGGAGGGGGGGTGAGAGGACCCGAAGGAGGAGAACGAAGGGGCACCAGGTAAGGAGGAGGAGGATGAGGAGGAGGAGGGAGGAGGGAGGAGGAGGAGGAGGAGAGAACACACACCCAGGAGGGAGGGTACGAGCAAGACGATGAGGACCTAGAACGAGAGACGACCAGGAAGAGAGAGGAGAGAGGAGGAAGAGGGGAAGGGGGAGACTTACCAAGGAGGAGGATGATGAGGAGGAGGGGAGGAGGAGGAGGAGGTAGGGAAGAGGGAATTCCAGGGTGGTGCGATGAGAATCGAAAAGGAGGAGAGGTGGAGGAGGAGGAGGACCAGAGGAAGAGGTGGGGGGAAGCACCAGGAGAGAGGAGAACTGAACCACCAGGAGGAGGAGGGAGGAGAAGGAGTGAGAAGGAGGAGGAGAAGAGCACCAGGTGGAGGAGGACAGCAAGACGAGGAGGACGAGAACGAGGACGAGCAGGAGGAAGAGGAGGAGGAGGAGGAGGAGGAGGAGGAGCAGGAGAAAGAGGAGGAGGAGGAGGAGGAGGAGGAGCAGGAGAAAGAGGACGAGCAGGAGGAGCACGAGGACGAGCAGGAGGAGGAGGAGGAGGACGAGCAGGAGGGGAGGGCGGCCGGCTGCCCCGGCCGGCTGCCCCGGCCGGCTGCCCCGGCCGGCTGCCCCGACCGGCCGCGCTTGCGCCCGGCCGCGGAGCGCGGTCAAGGGAAGGGGGCGGGGGCGGGCGGTCAAGGTTGATACCCCCTCCTCGCTCGTTCCACTGCCTGCTCGCAGCAGTGGCACCAGCACATGCACAAGAGATTCATGCATGAACTGTTGCACTTGCATATCTGATGGCCTTCGGCAAAGCTCAGTCCAACCACGCGGCACACAACCTCGGCCCGCGCGGCAGGACAACGCATTCCTCCAATGGGCTGCTCATGTCGGACTCCATGCAGACCGCCAGGCTGCGCTTGACGCCACAGACGCAGAAAAAGCTGGACCGCCTCACAGGCACACTCGGCGTCGACGTGATCGATGAGCTGGGTGCTGTGCCGGGGCCTTTGCTGCATGCCGATGCACTGCGCACGACCTACGGCAGGGCGTTGCGCTACAACCTCGACCCCACGAAGTACATGCGGCCGCAAGAGACGTGGGGGCGCATGGCCGTGAAGATCTTGTGCGGGGACTTCTACCAGTTGCCGCCGGTCCCCGCCAGCGCCTCCCTGCCGGCGCCTCACACGGGCCAGTCCTACGAACACCAACATGGTAGGAAGTTGCTCGCCGACTTCGAGTACGTCATCGATTTGTTCGTAAACCCGTTGCAACTCGAGGTTCTGTGAGAATCCAGCGATCTTGCTGGGGCAGAGGTCTTAGTAGCGTGCTGGTCAGCCTGCTGCCAGCAGCAGCGAAGTCGCTCAGCCACCTCAATGGGGCCCTCGGTTGCGTGCAGCACGAGGCTGGTACGAGTCGGCCTATGAGTGGCGCATCGTCTCTTACGCCATGCATGCACAGGCCAAGCTTGATGCGCACGATGCTGGCCAGCTGCTCTTTTACGTCCCAGCAATCGACAGACCAGCTGCGCGCCTCGCGAAGCCAGATTTCGACGAGATGCGCGCGGAGCCCAACATCGGCGCTACCGCAAAAATGCCGGGGGCCGTCTTCGTCGGGGCCCTGACAGAATCCGTCTTGGGAAGGTCCGCGCGCCAGGCAAAGTTGTAGGCATAGCTCCGCTCGGAATCGGTGGAGGGGCCCGTCCATTGTCTCGGACGGTGTGTCGTCCCACATCAAAGGCCACATGTCAATTCGATGCAGGATGAAGGCTTGAAAAAGTGCTCTTGCCGGCCCCGACCTGCGCGGGTTCGCGATCCTTCAAGCGAAACAACGCGGTGCAGGAGCACCGGGGGACAGGCTTCCAGGGCAAGAGACGGCCTCAGGTTTCCGTGCACTGGACGTTTCCGCCAGGACTCAAGAAGGAGTCCATTTGGCTTGCCTACTACGTCAGCCTGTCGCGCCCCAGAAGCTTCAACCAACTCTTGAGCCACGGCTTGCCTGACCGGAGCATCAACGAATCCGGCCCCCCGGAACAGATCGCCAAGGCCTTTGCCGAGCTGTTCACGGACAAGATTGCCGCGACGAAGATCGCTTGCGCGAAGGCCCGACAGCAACTGGGATGGCCTGCGCGAGCTTGAGGAGCCATGAGATGCAGCTTGCGTTGTGGCGGTGCTGTTCAGTCTGTCCGTCTGCATTCGTGTGGTGCTTCTCAGCCTGCATGCGCGTGGTGCTTCTCAGCCTGCGCTCGTGTGCAGCTGTGCGCGGTGAGCCTGCGCGTGTCGTGCAATGTTTTTCAGCCTGCGCGTGTCTGCAATGCTTTTCAGCCTGCACGCTTTGCAGCTTCTCCGCTTCGCACGCCGCTCCTCAGCGCGGTCCTCTGAAAAAAGGGCAGTCGTCATCTCATCGTCGCTCTCATCATCGCACTCATCATCTTCATTCATTGCCAGCGTTGATAGCAGTGTCTCGTTTTTACACGACTCCCACTATTGATAGCAGTGTCTCGTTTTGACACACTTCCAGCGTTGATAGCAGTGTCTCCTTTTTACACGACTGCCAGAATTCACAGCAAAGTTTCGTTTTGACACACTGCGAGCGTTGATAGCAGTGTCTCCTTTTTACACGACTGCCATTATTGATAGCAGTGTCTCGTTTTGACACACTTCCAGCGTTGATAACAGTGTCTCCTTTTTACACGACTCCCAAAATCCACTGCAAAGTTTCGTTTTGACACACTGCCAGCGTTGATAGCAGTGTCTCCTTTTCACACGACTCCCAGAATTTACAGCAAAGTTTCGTTTTCACACACTGCGAGCGTTGATAGCAGTGTCTCCTTTTTTACACGACTGCCACTATTGATAGCCGTGTCTCCATTTGACACACTTCCAGCGTTGATAGCAGTGTCTCCTTTTTACACGACTCCCAAAATTCATAGCAGAGTTTCGTTTGGAAACACTTCCAGCGTTGATAGCAGCGTCTCCTTCCTACACGACTCTCCCCACTCATAGCAGTGACTCGTTTTGACACACTCCCAGCGTTGATAGCAGTGTCTCCTTTTTACGCGACTCCCAATATTCATAGCAACGTTTCGTTTTCACACACTTCCAGCGTTGATAGCAGGGTCTCGTTTTTTACACGACTCTCACTAGTGATAGAAAAGTTTCGTTTTGACACACTTCCAGCGTTGATAGCAGTGCCTCCTTTTTAGACGAATCCGAATATTGATAGCAAAGTTTTGTTTTGACACACTTCCAGCGTTGATAGCAGTGTCTCGTTTGTACACGACTTCCATTATTGATAGCAGTGTCTCGTTTTGACACACTTCCAGCGTTGATAGCAGTGTCTCCATTTTACACGACTCCCAAAATTGATAGCAAAGTTTTGTTTGACACACTGCCAGCGTTGATAGCAGTGTCTCGTTTGATAGCTGTTATTGCAGCTACTGCCAATGCCACTACTACTGTTACTGCAGGTACTGTCGTTCCCACCAGTACGGACGCGTCTTGGCTTTCCTATTTCGATTCGACAACTGGATTCTCATCTGAATCTCAAGGGGAATGCTCCCATATATGCTTCTACACATGCTGGAAGCATATCTGGAAACGAGACACTGCTATCAACAAGCAAAAAATGTGGCCCGGGTATGGCGGGCCACGAAGAACACGAACGAGCCACTTCTGCGGATGGCGGCGGGGGGGGGCGCCGCCGCCGCCGCCGTCGCCGCCGCCGCCGCCGTCGTCGACGTCACCTTTTTTGTCGCTGCCTTTTCGTCGAGATGCTGTTCGACCCAGAGATGCTCCTACACATGGCTGTTAGGTTGCTTTGCCGGGATAATTGTTTTTGAAGCAAGAACGGACGAAATTCGGATCGCGGAGTTGGCGGAAAGGGGGGCTGTCGCGGGCCAGGGCTGCGGTCGTGGCATCCGAGCAAGCCTGGCGGGCCGCTTGCTTCAGGCGCTGGTGCGCGCGCGGGGCTGCGCCTTGAGTCGCTTGGAAGGGGGGGCCGCGCGCGCTGGGCGCATGGGGCATCTTCGCGCCGCGGGGGACTCGCGGCTCGATGTCGGCACGCGCGAAGGGAAACCGCGCCACGCGGTGCGCGCGGGGGAAATTTCGAGGTTTGCTAGTCACAGATATGGGTTGAGAGGAGCGACTCTTTCGAAAGACGTTGTAGTCCGCGTGCTCACGCGATTCGACGGTCGCGTCGAGTGGGGAAATGGAGTGGACATGTGGTTCGCGCGCGCGGAGCTGCAGGGGGGGCGGCGCGCTGGGTCGACCAGCGCTGCGTCCAGGAAGTGTAGACGGGGGCGACGCGGTGCCTTTCGGAGATTTATCACGCGACGGGGGGGGGCATCACGAGAGCGGCGCATCGACCGGCATGGCGTCGCACAGCGGGGGTGGCGCGCGGCGGCGGCGACCGCGTCGAGTTTGGAGAGTCGCGCGGCGAAGGCGCGAACGCCGCGGAAGGGGGCCCGGCAGCGGCAGTTTCGAGGCCTCAGAAGCCTACGAGTGCGGCAGGTGAACGCGCGCCGCCAGGCGACTCGTGCGGCCGCGAGCAGACCGAGGCTGCGCGAGCACATGCGAAGCCGCGCGGTGCGAGCGTGAGCGCGGGGCCCCAGGGCGCGAGCGCGTGCCCAGTCGGGGCGAGCGCAGTGGCAGGGGCGCCCACGTCGTCGAAACGACAACGTACCATTGGCAAGAACGTGCCCAGTGACGGCGCTGCGCAGGGCAGCCGATTTGACGCGAAGGATGGCGGCGCCTTCGCCAGAGCAGACGCGGCGACAGAACGGGTGGAGACGAGGGGCGGAAGTCTTCGCGTGGAGCGGCCATCGGCGTCTCCAGCGGCACTGCCCCCCCGCCCAAACGCGCGCCCGTGGAAGCGCGAGAGCGGCCGCGGAGGGCGCCGTCTGCAAGCGGGTGGGGGCGCGGTGGGCGCGGGGGGGCTGGAGTTCGGCAGCGCCGCGCCCCCCCCCCCCCCCTTCCGCCGAGGCGCCCAGAGCCGCGCCCCGCCAGGCCGAATGCGCGAACGCAGCGGGGGGAGAAGACCGCCGCAACAGTGCCGACGCTGGGCGAGGAGGCAGTGGAGGGGGCAATCGAAAACGGCGGCGCATCGACGGAGGGCGGCGCGCCGCAGGAGAAGGAGAGCAGGGGCGCGCAGGAGGGAATTGAAGAGATCGGGCCCATGCGCGCGCACCGTGTTCGCGCCGCGCAGGCGCCCGATGGCCCCCGAAGGATGATGGGGGGGGATTGGAAGACATCGCGAAGAAGAGTTTGAAGGGCGCGCCGACAGTGCCCGCCGCGCCAGCGCACGGCGCGGGCTCGGGCGACGGCGGCACGACGCCCAGGGGGGCGGTGGAGTTGCCGAGGAAACATTGCGCATTCGACTGCTGCCAGTGGCGCGGACAGACGGAGGCCGATCTCTGCGCTCACGTGCTAGAGCTGCATCGGGGCGAGCTTGACTGCGCAGCCTCCTCGCTGACGCGCGCGCCCGCAGAGAAGGGCCAAAGCGACGAAGTACGGCTCATGCCCGCGCACAATGAAGCGGTGGCTGTGAAAGTGCGCGAGGGGGCGCCTCTCGCGGCGCTGTCTGTGGACAGACGGCGTCTCCGCGCGTGCGCGGAAAGTCTTGGCGAGCAACCCAGACCCCCTCGAGTCGCGATTTTTGCTCCATGCCTAAAGCTTTTGCCCAGTTCTGGGCCTTGGGACCATCACAGATCGATCTGGATCAAAATATGTACCAGAAAGATGCGGTCTAGGGTTCCAGTCGTCTTTTGTTACAGTATATTTGTTTTCCGCAGCGTCGGATCTCAGGGTTGGGATGCTTGGCGTGGGGCGGCAGGTAGCAGTGAGTTGCAACGGATGCTGGCGTTGTGGCTTGTTCTCGCCCTTTGCAGCCTCGGTGTCTCAACAGTTGCCGTGGTTTGATGCCGCATTGTGTTCGATTGGATTTAAGTTGGGTATCATGTCCGAGGCAAAATGGTGGTAAGCACCCTAAATGCGCGCCTGCATGCAGTATACAACATTTCAGCCCAACCAAGCGTCATTTCATCACTGCCCCCCTCGATCCAAACAATCGTCTCATTGCACCGCGCGCGAACCGCCATATCCACGTGGGTATCGGGAGGAGGGGGAGGAGGAGGAGGAGGGGAAGGAGGAGGAGAAGCAGGAGCAGGAGGAGGAGGAGGAAGGATGGAGCAGGAGCGGGGAGGAGGAGGGGAAGAGGACTTGCTGGAAGCGGCGTGTGGCCGAGGAGGAGGCTTCCTCCACCCCTCCTGCTCATCCACCCTGCCTTCTGGTCCCTCCTCTCCGCCTTGTCCCTGGAGGACGACTAGGGGGTAGAGGGAGGAGACAGGGTGAATGAGCAGGAGGGGTGAAGGACGCCTCCTCCCCCCCCTCCTCCAGCTCCTGCTCCCCCCTCTCCCCTCCGCCACCCCAAGCCTCCGACGTCGTGGCTGTAGACGCCTCCTCCTCCTCCTCCTCCCTCCTCCAGCTCCTCTTCCCCATCCCCTTCCCTCCGCCTCCCCTTCCCTCCGACGTCGTGATCCCTTTGCAGCGTGGACCCTAGGGGCTCGACCTCCGTCCCAGGACTGGCGTCTCGTCCCGAGTTGCTCCCGTCACGTTCCCGGGGTCCCGTGCGAGGACCCTTTAATCGGGGGCGGCAAAGAGGGGGGTGATGACTAGGGGGGGTGGATATCATGGCGTGGGCCACGATATTTCCCCAGATTTCATGGCGCCTCTTCTCGTTTCACTACGTCCTTGGCCCCCCCGCTTGGCCGCGCACATGCCGCCGGTCATGATTTGCACCTTCCCCTCGGCACGAACGGGATGGGTACGGAAGGAATGGGTACAATGCCCAAACAGCAGTTCCTGTTCCGCTTGAACAGGGCTCGCTGTCCGCGCCGCCGCGGCCTGTGTCCGTTTGAAACAGAAGGCCGCCTGCCCAACAGCGGCCGCTGTTGGTTTGGGACAGCATGTGTTGTTGGGCATTGTACACCTTAGGCGATGCTTAAACTTCAGTTTTCGGCCAGAGTCTCGATTATTCTTAATGCTTCAAAGTAAATCCTAAGCTTTTAATCGAAATCTTGGGTTTTTTTTCAAGTTCTGAGACTGTGAATTTCTTAACCCATGATTTCTTAAGCTTTTCGCAGTGTGTACCCATCCCCCTCTCGGCCGCTCCCGATTCGAGGGAGGCCGAACACGGCCACGCACCTGCGCCGCGGTGCTGCTCGCGGCGCGCGGCCCGGGCATGCGCAGACGTGATGGGTCTCCATCGCTGGCCCCTGCAGAGGTCTCTCGGGAGGGGAAGAAGCACACAGGCAGAATGAATCGTCGATTCCCCAGAAGATGTGGGAAAAGATGGGGAGTGGGGGGGGGGGGGAATACAAGAACCCAGAACGTATGGTAAAGGACGGGGAATCCTAGTATGTCTGTGTATTCATTTGTGTGTCCCAGGGCCCCTTCAGTCTCGACCACTCCCCGGGGGACAGTCTTACAGTCGGGGCCCTGAAGAAGGAACCCTTTTCGTTGGGGAGGGGCTCCGCGTTCCTTAAGTGTTTCACAGCTTGCCTCAGGTTTCCCTTATGTTTCCGATCGTAAATCGAAGTTTAATTTATGGGAAAAGGGGCCTCGTTCCTTATTTAGGGTTCCTTAGGTCAACGCCCCGACTGTACGTCCCAGATTCAAGAGGCCCACATGGGGCCAAGTTGGCGGGACTGGCAGGATCAGAAGGCTGGAGATCTCGGGGGGAGGCCGGGGCCGCGCTCTGGCGCCGGCCGCGACGGTAATGGCCTCCGCCGGGTTCGCCGAGGTGGCCGGTCAGGGGCTGATCCACCGGGACGTCAAGCTCGAGAACCTCCGCTTCCGCGGCGACGGCGCGCCTTGGCAGGGAGAGGGAGTCATGGAGGGAGGAGGGAGGGAGGAGGAGTTTCGGACTTCGAGGGTTGACCCAGCAGTCCTCGCGTTGTGAAAGGGTTGACTTTTCATTTGCCGTCGGTGAGTATATGGGGTGGAGATCACAGGCATCTACCAACGGCCGCGCGCGACGCAGCGCGCGAAGCGCGCGTGACAGGTCACCATCGCGAAGCAGGGATCTGTATCCGTCACAACAGAGAAGTTCGCGCGTCCGTCGGCCTCCCTTAGAGAGCCCCAGAATTTTTGAAATTCAGGTAGGAATCACATGTCCGACACTTTTCCTTGTGGACAATTCCGAACTCCACGCGCAGCGCTCGCGTCGCGCGGGTGACCATGGTCACCCGCGCGCGCGTGTGGCGTAGTCTGTATCGTCACAAACAAAAAAGTCGGCGCGTCCGTCGGCCTCCTTAAAGAGCACCAGAAATTTTGAATTCAGTTTTTGAAATCACATGTCGACTTTTTCTATTGTGGACAATACCGAACTCCCACGCGCGCGCGCCAACGTTGGAGTTCGCTGTTGTTCACAATGGAAAAGCCGACATGTGAGTCCAAAAACTGAATTCAAAAATTTCTGGGGTTATTTAAGGAGGCCGACGGACGCGCCGACTTCTCTGTTGTGGACGATACAGAACTTCCTACGCGCGCGCGCGGGTGAGAGTTTAAAGTTGACATGCGATTTTTCTGGAACTCCACAACCGAAAAGTCGCCATGTTGGCCAAGTGGGCCCTTGACGGTGTCCGAGTCGCGTGGCACTGCGCAACTACAAAAAGCTGCTCTTTCTCTTTTCACTTCCCCTCCTTCTTCTCCCCCTCCTCCCTGGGGAGCGGCGCGGAAAAGGAAGAGGGGGGGGGGGGGGGGTGGGGGGGGGGGGGGGGGGAAGGAAGGGGAGGAGGAGTACGACGACGAAAAAGAACGACGAGGACAAATGAAAAAGGAGGTCGAAGGAGGAGGAAGGAGAGGAGAAGAAGGAGGAGGAGAAGAAGGAGGTGCAGGGCCGAGAGAGGACGAGAGGAAGACGGAGGACAAAGGAAGAAAGGGCGAGGGGGAAGCGGGAAGAGGAGGGAAGGGCGCGCGCGGTGCCGCGCGCGCGGGAGCGCCGCGGCTCGAGAGCCCCCGAGCCCGCCGACGGCGCCCGCCCGGCGCCGGCCGAGCCGCGCGGCCGGGCCCGGCCCATAGAGGCTTGTTGTTACCCAGATCAAGCAGCCCGCTCCTACACCTTGGCCTCAAAGACCTTTCCCTCCAAGCCAAGTGACACCTCTATGGAGGGATGATCTGGCAGCGCTCAGAGTACGACGGCTAGGAAAACAGGCACCCCAAACTGCAGCTATCCAGATGCGTGCTCCGAGGACACAGGTACGCAGAACGCAGTTTCATACCACACTCCGAATGACCCATCAAGACGAACTCTCAGAAGCTGATCGACAACACCTCCAGGGACTTACCAATCATTACCGACAGAAAGAAGAGAGACGGCTATTCTACAACATCCAGGCCAGGAAAGACACGACGGTGCATTTTCTATATAAGTTTCAGACCGCCAAGTCGACCACATTGTTATGTGTTCGGTGTCGTTGCGACATAGAGTTGACGATCACACACCAAGTTGACATGCATATCTTGACATCATGCTATGAAACCATGCCCTGGTCGGCCAAACGTTCTCAGATATATGGATTTGCGTGATTGGCACTGGCCATCCAAGCTTCGTCACACGGCACACTCGAGATGGATTGAGGAGACCAACAGGCAACATTGGCGAGACGGTTCGAGGCATGTCCTACCTTCGATGCAAAAAACTTACACGCTTCATATTGTCTTCCGACGACTTGACTGCGATCTTCGCTGTCAAGGATTGGACAGTAAGCATGAACGACGGGTTCTTGATAGCGTGTTCGGGCGTATCGATCAGGAAGCAGAGTCTGAGTATGAACGGGTGTTCTTGGACACGGTGACGTACGAGTCCCTGCCCGTCGGCTCCATGAGCAGATAAGGGGACGTGGTGAAGCGGAATTCCAGTGATCGGGTACCGCTGGTTCGAGACGAAGTCCCCCCCTGTCGGGCTCGAGAGCCTCCGCTTCCGCGGCGACGGCGCGCCTTGGCAGGGAGAGGGAGGCACCATCAGCAGTGGCAGGGAGTGAGGCGAGGAGGGGCAGGATTATTACCAGCCTGGAACATATCCCTATCCCTACGCTGGGCATCTTCTCATCACGACGTTAATCTCAGGGAGTCCCTTCTTTTGTGAGGGCGGATCCCTGAGATTGCCATCGCCTTTTGGCGTGTCAATCTCAGGGATAGGGATACGTTTGAGGCTGGTTAGGTCAGGGAGGAGGCTCGAGCCTCGGGGTCCTCGAGGCGGCTCCTGGACCCCGGGAGAGGAGAGAGGCGGGCCGGGGTCCGGGGACTCCCAGGGAGGCGTCGGCGCGGGAGGCGCCCACGGCGCGGGAGGGCTCCTCGAGAGGGCCGAGGCCCTCGGAGGCTCTCGAGCCCGGGAGGAGGAGGCTCGATGATGCGGGCAAGGTTCGTATCCATATCAAGTGCGTCTTGGATTTTTCGGGAAGGAGCGTCACAAGGCCGAGGCGCACTGGACATGGATGAAAATCGAGCCTCTAGGGGGCAAATGTATCCATATCCAGCGCGCCTTTGGTTTCTGGGGAAGGGAACCCGAAACTCCATATCGCAGTGGACATGGACAAAAGTATTGCCCGCAGATGATGGAGGAGGCGCCCAGGATCGAGGAGGAGGGTGTAGGATCGCCTTCCCTCCTCGATGGTGGAGGAGGCGCCCAGGATCGAGGAGGAGGGTATAGGATCGCCTTCCCTCCTCGATGGTGGAGGAGGCGCCCAGGATCGAGGAGGAGGGTAGAGGATCGCCGTCCCTCCTCGATGGCGGGGGAGGCGCCCAGGATCGAGGAGGAGGCTCGACGATGGAGGAGGGAGGGAGGATCCGGCGTTGGCAGGAGGCGCCCAGGAGCGAGGAGGAGGGAGGAGGAGAGAGGCGCGCAGCCTGGCAGGGAGGGAGGCAGGGAGGGGGGGAGGATCGAGGATCGAGGGAGGAGGGAGGGAGGGAGGATCGAGGATCGAGGGCGGGAGGAGGGAGGGAGGGAGGCAGGAGGGAGGGAGGGCGGGAGGGAGGATCGAGAAGGAGATTTGAGGACCCATTATTTCTGGCTCGGGGCACAATGGGTATTATGGCCCCGGGCCCCCCTCCCCCCCCCCTACAACGTAACGCCCCTGCACCCCCCAGTGCTCTCCAGGCACTGCCGCCGTGCGCACGGCGGGGGGGAGGTGTTGTTACATTATATTCCCCCCCCCCCTGGCCCCTCCCCCATCACCCCCTACAAGGCCCACTATCGCCGAAAGCAAAGACACGCGCTCCAGGACTCTGGGGCGCTTCTGGGGCATGCCTGGGCTCCCCTGGGGTCTCCGAGGGGCCCGCGGGGACCTGCGACCACCCCGGGGACGGGGAGATGCCCGCGGGGACCCCCCGGAGTCTTCGCGGGACCTCCCGCGACTCGCGGGGGAGTTGCTGCGGAGGGCTGGGGGGGGGGAGGCGGCGACCCGAGGGCGCGTTGCGCGGGCGATTGCTCTCCCCTGGCAGCGCCGCGCTTCCGCGCGGGCGGCCTCGGTGGAGTCGCCCGCGGGCGCGCAGCGCCGCGCGACGTCGCGAGGCATTGCGACTCTCTTGTGGCCAGCTGGGCTGCGCGACCCCGCCGACTGGGCCGGCGTCGAGGCGGGAAACGCACGCCGCGTCGCCCGCGGCGCTGGCGTCACCTTCGGTGAGGCGCGCGAGGACGTTGACGTCAAGTCGGGGATCGAGTTCGACGGCCGCGAGGCTCGGCCCCCAGGCGCTTTGCATCGCTCGCACGTGTGCATTTTTCCTTCGGCGAGGACCATCGAGGAGCATCCTTGATCACTTGGCGAGAGACCGTGCACGAGACCACAAAAAAACACAGGGAGTGGACGTCCGAGCGATGGCCAGTTGTGCGTAACTCTTACATCGCCTCTCCTTGCCCTGATCTTGGGGAACGAAAAATAACGTAAACATCAAAACTCGGAGGTCCGCGCGGATTTCTCGGATCGTCGCTGGACCCCCCCCCTCCCTGGCGCGCGGAGCGCGCCAGGGGCGACGCCAGAGGCGCCGCCAGGGCGGTCCAGCGCCGAGCGGGGAAATCCGCGCGGACCTCCGAGTTTTTATGTTCATGCCATTCTTCGTTCCCCTCATGATCGGCGCTCGAAGAATCCGTCGACGCCCGCGAGCCCGGCGGCACCGTGGGCACCTTTCGCGCTAGGGCGAGGCGAGCGCCACCGCGGCCAGCCGCAGCGCTCGCTCGCGCAGCGGCCGCTCCGCCTCCGACGCGCTGCCGCCGCGGAGGCCCAGGGCCACCGCCTCGGGCGGAGGCCCTCGGCCCCCGCAGCTCGAAGAGCCTGCCGACGCCCGTGAGCGCTGGCTCGCGGGGCCGTCGCGCCGTGCCCCCGCCGCGCTGCGCCGCGGCGGGCCTTCCGCCCTCGCGGGCTCGGGCCGTCGTCGCGAAGCGCGGCCTCGCGAGGCGGGCCTCCCGCGCTGCGCCCTCGCGCGCGCTACCGGTGGGCCCCCAGGCCGAGCGCCCACGCCGACGTGCCTTCCTTTCGGGATCCGGGGCCGCATTGCGTAAACTATAGTACTTAGTCTCTTTATGTGAATGATTCTTCCGTTTTTTTTGCCAAAAAAAAAAAAAAACAACATGGAACTCTCTTACATTTAGAATGCGAAGTAGATTGAATCCGCCACAAAATAGTAGTCCCTTTCTTGTTATGATTCTTCCGTTTTTTGGTAAAAAACAAAACAATGGATTTCTCTTAAATTTAGAATGCGGAGTAGAATGAATCCACCAGAAATTATGATTTCATGTTCGAACTCGACGAAGTCGCTAAAAAGTTTCACGGCCAAGCAGTGGAAGCTCGCCGAGGCCCCCCCCCCGCTCCGCCCGCCGCTGCCCCGCGCCCTCCTTTGGGGCGACGGTTGGCCTCGGCTTGCTTGGGGACTGGCCTTAAGTCGGGCCTGTCCCCCTACAGGGGAAGAATTCAAGAATAGTCAGAAAATAGTCCGGGGACGATTTTTTTGATTATTTTTGAACCTAGTCTGAGCATTTTTGGGGAATTAAAAAAAATCTTCGCCCAACATCCCCTTGTAGGGGGACGGGCCCGACCTAAGACTGGCCTCTCATGGCAGCCCTTCTGCCGATGGGATTATTCGCCACGCTTCTCCGCCCCCGCGAGCTGCCGGTCGCACGCCGTCGTGGCCGGTCGCTGCCCGGCGATCGGATGGAGGCCAGCGGCGATGCCTTTCTTGCGATGCAGGCGCCGAAGACCCGCCGTGCCTATCCGACGCAGCGCGCTCGCTGCTCCGACGGGTCATCCGTGAGGCTCCCGGAACGGGTGCTCCACCGGTCCGCTCTCGCCCTTCGGGCAGAGCGGCTTCCGCACTCGGTGGAACCACTCGCTTTCGGCCATATGGAAGCCCCTTTGTCAAAAGCGGCCCGCGGGCAAAGCCTCACACCTGCCTGCTTGCGAGGTTCTGTGCGACGGACTTCTATATGGTCACGGAAGACGCGCGTCGTGTCTCCTGGCATGGCCGCTGGCGCCAGACCTCCAGCGCTGAGCGCTATCGCTCAACCGCCGCCGCATTGTTTGTCTTCCCGCCTCGTTTTAGCTCTCCAGCACGCAGGACAGTTTCGTGTTGTGAGCGGCGCCGCGCGGCCCGCTCGCGCACTCGGGGGCTTGGCCACCTTGAGCCCCCCCGCGCGCGCCGTCCGCGGCCTCTGCCCGAAGACCGCTCTTTTGCTCTTTGCACGGAGCGGAAGAATGCTCGTCTTCCTGCCTCTCCCGCAGCCTCCCCCTCGCCCCTCAGCCGCCTCATCCTCCTCCCCGTAGCCCCCTCAGCCCCCTCCTGACCTTCCACCCCTCTTCCTGATGAGTGTCCAGCCTCCTGCTACGAGCCCCGCCGCCGCGTGTGCGCAGCAGCGCAGCAGGACAGAGACCGGGCGTAGGAACAGCCCAAGTACAATTGGTCTGACTTGGGACGGCTCACGGACTCCACTTCGTCCCCATCCGATCGGCAGGGGCGAGGCCGAGGCCACGCCCCGCTGCAGTTGCGCGAGCGGTCTTAGTTTTGAAGCGCGTCGTGGACTCGACGTCATCGTCGTCCGCGCGGCAGGTGGGAGGAGTCGAGGGAGGACGAGGAGGACGAGGAGGAAGAGGAGGAGGGGTAGGAGGAGGAGGAGGAGGAGGAGGAGGAGGAGGAGGAGGAGGAGGAGGCAGAGGAAGATGAAGATGATGAAGAAGAGGAGGGGGAGGGGGAGGAGGAGGAGAAGGGCGATGAGGACGATGAGGACGATGAGGACGATTAGGACGAGGACGAGGAGGAGGAGGAAGAGGAGGAGAAAGAGGAAGATGAAGAGGAGGAGGAGGTGGAGGGGGTGGAGAGGGAGAGAAGACATCTTGGGAGCCTCCTGTCGGTCACCTTTTGGGGCCCTTTTAGCAGTGCTCAGGGAGTCCCTTGATCCGTCTGACGCGTTCGTATGCTGTCTTGTGGGTGTCTTTAGGCCGTGCTGGTGCTTTGCTGCAGCGTTTTATGGCCAGTGGGGGCCCTATTGAGGCCCTCTTGGGCCGATGTGGGGCCATTTTGGGTGCTGGATCTGTTGTGTGGGAGGTATACTGGCGGTCTTTTGGATTGTTCTCAGCGGCAGGGAACGGAATCCAAACAGGCGAGACCTTCAACATCTTTCAAGCACCAGAGGAAAATCAGTGTTGGTTGCCTCTTGGGGGCTCTTTGAGTCTCTGGGGACCTATTAGGATGTTCTGGGGAATGTGTGATCCGTCTGAAGCCTTCGGAGGCCGTACTGGAGGCCTCTTTGGGCCGTCTTCGTGCACTTTAGGAGCGCGTTCCGGCCGTCTTGGGGCCCGTTTGGGAGCCCCTCAGGCGATTACCAGGGTCCTGTTGGGCCGACTCGGGGCCACCTCTGGCGCTGGATCTGCTGCTTTGGAGGAATTGTGACGGTCCCTTGGGCTGTTTTCAGCGGCAGGGAACCCAAGCAGGCGAGAACCTCAACATCTTTCAAACACCCGAGGACAATCAGTGTTGGTTGCCTCCTGAGATCTCGTCGCGTCTCCTGGAGCCTCTCAGGATGTCCCAGGGAATTGGTTACTGGAGGCCGTAGTGGAGGCCTCTCTGGGCCGTCTCTGTGCACTTCAGGAGCGCTTTCGGGCCGTCTTGGGACCCTTCTGGGAGCCTTTTGGCTCTTGGGCGATTATCGGGGTCCTCTTAGGCCGACTTGGGGCCTTTTGGGGTGCCTCATGGGATGTGCTGTACGGTCGGAAACCAAAACAGACGAGGGAAACCAAACCCTTGGACCATCAATGTTGATTGCCTCCTGAGGGACTTCTGGAGGCCTTGTGAGAGCCTCCTGAAGCCGTCCTGGGGACCTCTTTGGGGCCCCTTGGGCCGTGTTATGGGGGCCCTGCAAGGGCCCCCTAACACGGCATCCGAAGGACGTCGTCGGATGCCGTCTTGGGGGCCTCTTTGGGCCGCCTTGCTGCATGATTGGGGCGCTTTGGGGCCGTCTTGGGGCCCTCTTGGGGCGATCTCGGGGTCCCGTTGAGGCCGCTGGAAGCGCTCTCTGAAGCCCTACGGCAGGTTCGCGTCGTGTCGACCGGCGGCGACCCCGCCGCGGGTGTTCAAGGTTGAACACCGCCAGCGGCCCAGAATCGGCTTACATGGAACGATCGGGCGATCGGAAAGCCGCCGATCGTTCAAGGTTGAACGATCCACGCGGTGTCAGAAACCAACGCGGGGGTCGTCACGACGCGAACCTGCCGTACGGGCCGACCTGGGGCCATCTTGGAGGTTTCTCGAGCCGTCTTGGGTGGTCGGGGACCGAAGCAGGCGAGAGCCTCATGCTCTGCCAATGCACGCAGGAACACCTATGCTGTTTGTCTTCTCCTTGGCATCGTATTTTTCCTTCGGCGAGGACCATCGAGGAGCATCCTTGATCAGTTGGCGGAAAAGCCACGCACGAAGACGAACAAAAACACAGGGCATGGACGTCCGAGCGATGGCCCGTCGCGGGTTCTCCTGGACGGCATGCTGGAGCACGCTGGGGCCGCCCTGGGGGGCCCTTTGAGGGGTTGCATTGGGGGCCTCGTGAGCCGTCTTGGGGCACCTTGGGCCGTCGTAGTCTGTCGTCTTGGCCGGATTGGAAGCCGCCTCGGAGGCCCTCCTGGCAGCCTCGAGGCCGAGCAGGAAGTGGGACAGCAACTTCGGAGGGGGTCAGTCTCAGAGAGGCGCTTGCAACGAAGGGGGGGGGGGTATGCGGGGAGGGGGGGCGGCCCTAGAAAGCACCCAACAGCCTCCTAGGCAACATACTATCGGGGGCGGCAAAGAGGGGGCTGATGACTAGGGGGGGGTGGATATCATGGCGGGGGCCATGAGATTGCCCCAGATTTCATTGCGCCTCTTCTTATTTCATTACGTCCCTGGCCCCCCCGCTGGGCCGCGCACATGCCGCCAGTCATGATTTGCACCCCCCCCTCTTGGACACCCCCCTCTTGGCCGCTCCCGATATTAGCATTCTAACATGCGCACTCCATGCAGGCGCGGTGGTGGATTTCACCCTCGTGGCACCGCGAGACGTGTCGATAGGGCAGGCGAGGCGCTTCGCATGAGACCTTTCACAATGCATAACCTTGATGCTTGAACTTTCAGCTACAAGCATGGATAGCGGCTGTTTAAAATGAGGTGATTTGCGCCATAGCGCAGCACACTTTTGTTTCAAATGCAGCCAACGTTTGCAAGGATGGAGTGTGGGTCTGTGTCAAAATATTGGTTCGTCTTAGCGACGCGCACATTCGCTTTGAACGATTGAAGCACTTCATTCGAACATGTGGCCTTCATTCGCAGATCAAGTCGCGTTTAATTCGAACATGTGGCCTTGATTTAGAGTTCTTCAAAACGTTTGTCCCAGGCATTGGCCTTTGTGCAACAGTGGCACGGATGGAGGGCACTCCATTTCAAGACGAGGATGTCGTTTGCACGGCAGTGCTACGCGGCTCTCGTCTGTCAAGGGGTTGGCCCACGGATTGTTTGGTAGACGTGTGTTGAGGGTCACTTGGGACGGGAGAACGTATTGCAGCATCGCAGATGCGCCTCTAGTTTGCTCTGTTTCTCCTCCTCCACCTCGTCCTCGCCTCCTCCCCCCTTTTGTGCGGACCGCCCCCGAAGTTGCAGCGCTGGCTGTGCCCGAGTGGCTCTGGTCGCTTGGGCAAATATCCTGTCGCAGTGCGACGCCCAGAAGCGCTCTCGGTATTGGTCTTTCGTGAAAGTGGACAACTTCCCAGGGGCGAGTCGACCCGACTCGTTTCCTGCTGAGGTCCCTCGCCTGCTCATGAGGTTCCTGGCCCCCCCCCCCCACCCTCGACGACGCGACGAGGCCCAGACAGCGGCCTGGTGCTCATCGACTTCGGGCCAGCCGCCGCCGCGCTGCCACCGGGGGGACAAGGAGCATCGCAATCGCAGTGAATACGTTCGGCGGCGCGCCCGCGGGGTGGGGAGCGCGGAGTGAGAGGGGGCAGGCCTTCTGAAAGGGCGGCGGGGTTTCTCAGCAGCCGCCTTCTCAAGAGCCGCCTGTGCCTTCGGAGAGGGCTTGGAGTGCTTCTCTGCAGATCGGGGGTCTTAGGAGCCTCCCGAGAAGGCCCGCCCCCTCTGCCTTCCCTCCTGGGTGCGCCTCCGACATTTTTTGTTGAAAAAGCACGGCATGATGTCCTCCCGGCGATGTCGGTGTAGCACCGATCGTAACATACTTGAGCTGAACGGTGGATTCTGCAGGACAGTACCAATCAGACCACCGTATCAACATATGTAACATGTTGTTCTGACGCGCTGTAGCCGAGTGTTGTGCTAGGCAGTGCTGAGGGAAACACCTTGAACCCGCCGAGTTACAGAAAGATCCAGGGGCCCAGAATGAAGCAATAATCTTCTGTCAGGCAACTGATCAAACTCGAGGAGTCCAATCTTGGACCTAAAGTGGCCCCAGAGAAACATGAAGAGGTCACGAGGAATTCTGGAAGAAGGCATGGGGTCTTGCGATCACTGTCCTCATCCGACCCTTCTCTCTCTCTCTCTCTCTTCTTCTCTCTCTCTCTCTCTCTCTCTTTTTTTCTCTCTCTCTCTCTCTCTCTCTTTCCGCTCTTAAAGGAACCCTGATGCAATGCTCGACTGCTCGCATGTGTTTTTTTTGTTTAGCTGCGTGGTCTGCGTGTAGGGCACTCCACTGTAGCATAATTGTTCCTCGACGCACCGACCTCAGGGGGGTATCTGCAACACCAAGATTTGACAAGTACTACTGAGCAATGTTTCCAGTATGATTTCCGCAGATGGATTCAAAGTCTATTGCAGCGGAAAGACTCTTGCCAGGCTCCTTTGGAAATCCTGTTGGTGTCCGATGTCGTACAGAGTTCTTGTGGCATTCCTGCAGAACTCTAGAACGTTGCTCCTCAGTAACCGCGCCAGCAGTTCCCCGGCGCCCCCCTGCTCTCACAGGCGTTGTGTTGAGGCTCAGGATGTTGCCGCGCGTTCAGGATTCGTTGTATCGGCGCGGGCCTGAAGGAGGGAGCTCAATTTCTTCACAGGGGTTACTGTAGCGGTAGAGGTGTAGGGTTGAAACAGGTGTAGTGAGACGGGGTTGAGGCATGCGCCGAGGCGACGTGGCAGGTCTGCACGAGCCAATACTTCACACACAAACGCACTCTCGTCCTCCGCGGTTGCGATGTACTCGCGCGTCCTCGGGTCGAAGGTCGATTTCCCACCGAATTTCAGAGGAGCGTTGCCTTGATTCGCTTCCAGCCACGGCCATGCCATTCCAGGCCAGGGGCGGGTCGGAAACCAATACGCATCCGATTCATGGTAGGGGTTCGACACCCAGTATCGCTGCTAGAGCTGCGAGAGGAGAGGATTAATAAACCTCTCGACTCGTAGCTCAAGGACGTCCTTGAGTGGCGAGTAGCAGCGTTGGTGCACTCGAAGACACACTCCTCTTTGGAGGGGCGTCGCGGATCCGCGGCGGCGCGGCGGAGAGCAACACACACAAACATACGCACACAAACCAGACGACGGCGCGCGCACACACAAACATACGCACATCCGCGCGGCTGCTGACAGTGCGCTCGCCATCCAGTGCAGCTCTGCAGGCCCCCCCACCAGCATTAAGTCGGGCCTGTTCCTCTACAGGGGGAATGTTCCCAAATGGACCACAAATCGTCTGGGGGCGATTTGTTGTACAATTGTTGGTCATGTTGGCGCATGTTTAAAACAATTCCCAAATATCATGTGGTGTTGGGTCCTGGTTTTGAAGAGACGGTGCCCCGCGTTCCTCTCGTCTTCTCTTCCTCCCTCGTCCTTGCGTTTCACCCACCCACTACAGCGCTTCGTGGCCCCATGAGGGGCCCCACCTAGTGTCCCAGTGGCGCAGTTCGCATGGCGCCGCCGCCCCATTTTGGCACACCCTCACACGTTTCGTGGCCCAATAGGGAGCTCCACCCAAGGTCCCAGCGGCGCAGTTCGCATGGCGCCCCTTTCTGGCACACCCCTCACATGTTTCGTGGCCCCATATGGGAGTTCCACCTACGGTCCCAGTGGCGCAGTTCGCATGGCGCCGCCGCCCCATTCTGGCACACCCCTCACACGTTTCGTGGTCCCATAGGGAGCTCCACCTGAGGTCGCACATGCGCAGTTCGCATGGCGCCGCCGCCCCGTTTTGGCACACCCCTCACACGTTTCGTGGCCCCATAAGGAGCCCCACCTAAGGTCGCAGTGGCGCAGTTCGCATGGCGCCGCCGCCCCATTCTGGCACACCCCTCACACGTTTCGTGGCCCCACAGGGAGCTCCACCCAAGACCCCAGCGGCGCAGTTCGCATGGCGCCGCCGCTTCATTTTGGCACACCCCTCGCACGTTCCGTGGTCCCATAGGGAGCGCCACTTAAGATCCCAGCGGCGCAGTTCGCATGGCGCCGCCGCTTCATTTTGGCACACCCCTCACACGTTCGCAGAAGAGGTGAGCATGATCTCGCCCAACCTGTACAACACGCTGGCATTCTGGTCTCTGGTCCTACTTGGGACGCAAGGCCGAGTAGGGCGCGGAGGAGCGGGAGTACGACCAGGTCGGCGGCGCCTTCGGCCGGATGCCAATCGTGACCCACCTGGGAAATTTCCTGCAGCTGGAGCCGACGGGAGGCACAGTGTCCCTCATCTCCAGCTTCGAAGCACTGGCGGCGGTGGTCATCAACCTCGCTCCAGAGTGCCAGGCCGTGATGAAGCTCTTCTGCAACACGCCGCTGTTCTTCGAGCTCCAGGCGTCCAACCCCTTCAAGGACCCGAAACTCAGAGACCTCATGGCGTTCCTGCGCAAGCCGGGGAAGCAGGCACCGCCCGCCATCCGGGCCACGTGGAACGCCATGCAGCTCAAACCCGATGATCGTAGATTCCGGGAGGAAAGGTTCCAGAACGGCCGCATGATTGGGTCCTACTGGGACACCGTTGCGCGCTGGATGAACATGCGTGCCCAGCAGGACGCGGACGCCCTGAAGAAGTCCCTCTTCCTCGCGCAGGCCGCCGACAGGTCTGGCCCGACGATGAGCAGAGAGGACGCCGCCAAGATGATGAATTGTGCCAACCCAAATAACACCGGTGGCATGCACAGACTGCCCCCGGTGCGCGCGGGCATGCGGATCCGGCTCCTGGAGGCGCTGGACCTCGAGAGCGGCCTCGTAAAAGATGCCGAGGGGCAGATCGTGCACATCGTCGCGGGCCCTCGGGGTCGGGGCGACGTCAAGAAAGCCGAGTGAGACGGGGAGAAGAGGATCTATCTGAAGCACTTGCCGCTGGGGTTCTGGGCGCACATGGAAAAGCGCGCGAGCGCTCCCTTCGCGCGCGACCTCAAGCGCCGCGACGATAGCCCCACGGGGGACCTCGCGGGCCCGCTGGCGTTCATCGAGCCTCACACGTCGGAGCCGTTCACGCTCCGCGTCGCCCGAACGGGCTTCCCGTCTCGCGCGGCAGGGCCATCGCCGCGGCGGCGCGCCAGGGGCGCACCGCGCGCGAAGGCGACGGGGCGAGGGAACGGCGCTCCCCAGGCAGTCCACGGCCAAAGCTTTTGGATCTGAGCGGTCCGCAGCCAGACCTTCTCTCGGCCCCGTGGACGCTCGCCCTGAGCCGTCGGCTGTCCGGCGCGCTGCCCCCTCGGCCGACGTCGCCCAAGCGTGATCTTGGATTGCGGCCGCCGCGAGGTGGGGAATGGCAAGAAGGAGGGGGGTGACTGGTGGCTGGAGCTTTCCGCGCTGCTCTCGCGCGCCACGCGCCGCGAGGACCTCCTGCTCATGCGGGCGCCGCGCATCGAGTTCTGCCCGGCAGGGCCGCCAGAGGGCCTGCGGAAACAGCTGGAGCAGTTTGCCGCGCGCGCGAAGCGGCGCAGGTGGGAGGCGGCGGCCCTCGCCAGGGAGCTGAGCCTCACCGGGTTTATCCGCGAGGCTTGACCTGAGGAGCGGCCTGCCCGGGCCTCGCCGTCTCTCGACGGTCTGACTGTTTGGCCTCGCGCCGCGGGCGACCCGCACGCGTCGCCGGGGCCCTCTCGAGGCGACCAGCGCGCGCCGCGGCGCCGTCGTCGCTCTCTTGCCCGCTATCAACCAGCCAGCTAGCTCTCTCTGATCCGCGCAGCGGGCGACCCGCGCGCGTCGCCGGGACTCCTTCGGGGCGACCAACGCGCGTCGCGGAGGCCCCGCGCTGCGCCGCGCCCGCAGCCTTCGACGTGGGCGCGCGCGGGCACAGAGGGAGGAAGAGAACGGGAAGGACGCGGGCGCGATCCTCGTGAGGAGCGCGCCGACATGGGCGTCGCGGCGCGCGGGCGCTGCTGTCGGGGTTCCAGGGGGAGCTTCCTGCGGCGGCCACGCTCAGTGTCACGACTACTCAGGGTCAGGCATGCGTGAACCGTTCACATTCGTATATTCATAAACGCACATATATACATATGTATATTATATTTAATATTTATTCACCAGGCAAGGCCACGCTCGCACTCATGCAAATATAGTCACTCGCGCGCAGACCTATTCACACTCAGACTTCCTCGCGCTCAAATCCACCCGCGCTCAATCTCCCGTAATTCGACCTATCGTCTTCGTTGGTGTCGTGTACCCCGCCACGCAGTTCGGCGCGCCCCTCATACGGTTCGTGTCCCCATAGGGGAGCGCCATCGAAAAATTGATTCACAAGCGCGGTTGGGTCTTACGCCAGGCTAAGTTTTATTTGTCGTCGAAAATCCCCCTGTCGGGGGACACGCTCGACCTGACTCCGGCAGGCTGTGCTGCCACGCGCAGCCGCCGGACCAGAACCGCGGCATCGTCGGGACGGCGCCCCGCGCCTCGGCCCAGCGCGCGCGCCGCCGCCGCACGCGCGGCCCCCCTGAGGGTTCCTCCGAGCCCCGGGTTTCCGGCGCTCGAGTGAAGAAGCACGCTGGCCACGGCCAGGCTGTCGCGGGGGTTTGTCGACAGTAGGAGTGGACGTGAACGGGGTTTTGGCGATCTCGTGGGCCGTTTTCGTTTCGATTTCGTTTTGCAGCAAGGTTGGATTGGGGACAACAACATGAGAACACGAAAACAAAACGAAAACGAACAACACCTTTTAGGTTCAGCCTTGGTCGACGCCGATTTTGGTCGTGGTCCATGCTGGCCGTCGCCGAGTTGCGAGTATGATCCACGAAGCGAGGATGGCCCAGTTTCAAACACTGGCAAAACGTCCTGGCTCTTTTACAACTCTACCAAACAATGTTCGAAGAACCGTTTGTGCATTCCCCGAAATGTGATTCGAACGTTTCTGGTTGATATTGATTTCTTTTTACACATCAGGCTTATGTTCTAAGAACATTGTTTTTGTTATTAGAACATGTTGGGGTTCTAGAATATTTCTAGGAATGCCGGGACGGTCGGTCCCTGCTCAATGTTGGCCGTCGCCGAGTTGCGAGGATGATCCACGAATCGAGGATGACCTAGGTGGACGTGTGATCAAGATCGGCACGGACGGTTCTGCGCACCGTTTTGGTCATAGTCACGCTTCCCTTCCCTTCATCAGGGTCTCAGCAGGTATCCAGCGATGTGTGTGTTTCACTCTGGCGATGTTCCTCGCTTCCGTCAGCTGGGGCCCGGTACCAAGCCCGGGGACCATCAAAGCGCCTCTGGGGCGAAAAATAGCCCGCCGAGAAGGGGTCGGGACCTTCCTGTGGCGCGGAATGACAAATTCAAACGTTCAGGCATTCGATCATGGACCCCGTGTTGAACACAAGCGTCCAGCTCTCGCACCGATGACCGCTGCAGACCGCCAGGAAGCGCCGAAGACCGTCAGAAGACCGCCGAAGACCGCCGAAGGCCTCCAAGAACCGTCCGAAGACCGCCGAAGACGGCCTAGGAGCGAGGGGTACAACGAAGGGTCCTTGGCCGAGCGCCCAGCAGCGTCGGGTGTCCGGCGTCGTGGCTGCTTCTGGCGCTGCGCGCGCTGCGCTCGAGCGTGCCCCGGGCCGCGGAGGCCGCGGCGCCCTCCTGGCGTCCTGCAGCGGGCAGATCCGGAGGGAGGCGGGTCCTCCTCCTCCTCCTCCTCCTCCTCCTCCTCCTCCTCCTCCTCCTCCTCCTCCTCCTCCTCCTCCCGGGCCCTCCCTTGTCCCCCCGGGATCGTCAGAAGCAGCTCGGGACGACGACGTGAGCGACGTCCCAAGAACTCGGGGGTGGATGGACCTCCTGCCCTGACACGCCGATTAGCAAATTGGCCGTTTTCGGTTCGCGGGAGGGCGTCGCGGCCCTCATATTTTTGCGGGTCCAGGTCTGTCGGTTTCGTTCCCAGGTCGTTTTCATTAAAGGGTGGTTTACTAAAGAGAGGTTTATCCACGGCCGAAGGACGGGCTCGACTGCGCCGGCATGCGCGCGTAAGCTCCCCGCGTCAGGTAGCGCGTGGACGCCCAGGTCTCCAATGTAGCGTGCCGCGCCGGCGGCCTGCGGGAGCTGCGGCGTGAGGCCGCTGTGTCGTCTCGCGTTAGATCCGTTTTTGATCGTCGCTCACACGGTACTGGGAGAGGCCTTGAGGTCCCGGATCGGCGGTTCAAAGATGGGGTCCTGAGGGATGGGGTCCTGAGGATGGGAAGGGATCCAGGGGTGAACTTGCGTTGTTTAAGGAACCTCGTCCTTAGAACCCCATCCCTCAGGACCCCATCTTTGAACCACCGACAGGAGCCTTTTCGTCAAGACTCGTTGTTCCATGCCAGCGACCGCCTTGCCGT